>MU708683.1:38160-129350 GCA_026770625.1 Nicotiana glauca | reverse complement strand
AGGCACAATTAAATCTAGGCTCAAAGGAATTTACCAATGGCTTGCGAGGGATTTAGCATAGTTTTGGAATCAAATTCAAAGCACCAGCATTTGCTCTATTAAAGGTGTACAAATCCAAACGTAAACGTGAAATTCAGATTTAGAAAGTAGTTGGAAAATTGAAATACTTGGTAGTTCGTTCAGTTGCTAGTCCAGTGATTGTTAAAATATAATTGTTGCATTTGATTCCAAAACTCCATTTCAAAAATCGGCCATGATTCTTCTATTGATATTAAAGTTAAATTCAGACCTTTTAAAAATGTTCACTTATATTGGGCCCAATTGTGTTACTAACAGGCCCAATCGAATACGAGTCTCTCGTACTGTTTTCCTCCGTTTGGACCACCTTGCAAAAGGCCTAGACTTGTGGTTATTTGCTAATACTAATCTTTAACGAACAAAAATTGATTTAGTAATAAATTCGGGTTTCGAGTTAGGTAGCGGATTCAAGCTAAAAGGTTACTCCTTTTGTTTGAACCCGGACTTGAACTTAAGATCCGGATTTTAGTGTGAATTAATTGAGATCCTTTTCTTTTCTTTTAGAGATAAAAACAAAAATAGAAAATATAGTTGCTCTAGTCTTGGCCTTTAATAATAAAAATGAGACGAGCCTCGCCAAATTAAATACACAATTGCGGGGCCCTCATTAATTACTTACTCAAAATACTTAGTATTCGGGATAGGCCGTTTAGCAAATTTCACGGCCTTCCCAAAAAATAACAATGCGTTAGTCGCTTTAGGCCCGCTTTAAATAAAATTACCTTCTTAATACGGGTGTGCATTTCATGCGATCCAAATCCAAATCCGAAAACGTTGAATAAGATTGTGTCGAGGATCCGGGTGCATTTTATGTGACGTGATCCGAAAATACAATCTTAAATGACGTTCATTTTCTTAAATAAAAATAATAATTGATAAAAAGCTGTAATTAATTCTAAAATTATACAAATAGGATAACATGTATCAAAATTAAATATTTTAGCCAAATATAACAGTTGAGCGACCGTACTAGAACCACGGAATTCGAGAGTGCCTAACACCTTCTCCCGGGTTAACAGAATTCCATACCAGGATTTCAGGTTCGCGACTGTTAAACAGAGTCAAACCCTTTCCTCGATTCGGGATTCAAACCGGTGACTTGGGACACCATAAATCTCTCAAGTGGCGACTCTGAATCTTAAATAAAATAAATCCCGTTTCGATTGTCCTTTAAGTGGAAAAACTCCTTTCTTTATTATATCCCTTCCCCGGGGTGTAGTAAAAGCTGTAAAAGCCTATGTCAGAAAAAAGAGGTGTGACAGCTCTGGTGACTCTGCTGGGGAAAAGAACCCAGAATTTCGGTTCAGGGTTCAAGAATTCGAGCTCAGTTAAATTGTTATGTTTGGCTTTATTTGATTTTGCTACATGATCCATGCTATACGTGCTAAATGTTTACTGCTTTAATATTTGTTTAATTGTATATAAATTGTCACGAATCCCTCCCTCATTCTGAGTCTTCTACATCATGGAGAAGGGTGCACTTCGTGTAGCTTCTCTTCTGTTAGAGTCTTTTTCCCCATTTAGAACGAGGTTTGGATAAGTTGCAAAGCCGGGCGAGCTTCTGTATCCCCGATACGCTGCCTCCCCCTAGCCAGGTCTAGACCAATAAATCTAGGGTTTAAACCTAGAAGAACAATAAACTCATACCGGATCCCTAGTAGGACGCTTATTTTCATCACGTGCATTTTGACTTAGGGGACTCAACACAGGGGTTGGGTCCGTCTAGGACAGGTGACCCAAATTAAAATGACCATCCTGATGCATATTACGTGCTACTTGCATTTATTTGCTCGGCTTCGTATGTTGATCGGCTTGTATATAATGAGTGAAAATTTGTGAAAAATAGCAATGTTAGGACTGAGTGAGGGTAATCATTTGTGTGGAAAACCAATGCCCAAATAATAAATAAATGCTGCCGGATTTTTGAAAAAAATAGAAAAAAAATATATTTGAAAAAAATATAGAAAGAAAATTGTTGGTCAAAAACAGTTTTGATTTTGGCCAATCGGCCCGAACTACGCTGGTTTGATTCTCACCACGTGTGGGATACGTAGGCAACCCTTGACGGGTCCAACCACACCTTTTTGCAAAAAATAGCCGAAAAATATCAAAATTTTGATTTAATTATAAATAAGTCAGGTGATGCCATTCTTGTTCAAAATAAGTCGAATGTCCCTCGAAAGGATGCCGGAAGGCCTTTTTTGCAAGAACAACCACTCTGAGTCAATTTTAAATAATTTGCGGGCACAGCCTTAAAATCTCCCTTTCGGAAGTGCTGAAAGGCCGTATCCGAAGAATCAAGTTTGGTCATTTAAATTTTTTTTACAAAATAGCCACTTTGTCAAATAAGCCATTACATAGCCGGGTTTTGCTAAAATAGCCACAATTGGCATTAAAACTTTCCTCGGTCTTGCGTTGGCCTGTGGTGATGCTGAGTGATGTCCCATGGGCCCCAAGATGAGAAATTTTGATATAATTTTAATCATTGAGTATGTAGCTTCTTAAATGAAAATTTTTGCAAAAAATATCCATTTTCCTTCAGTCATTAAATTCCTTCAAATAAAATGTGCAGGATGAATTCGCATGACATCGAAACCTTCTCAGTCTTGAGCGAGATACCCCTTAAGCTCCATATGTGGTGGGATGACCTCGGACAGGGAAGCAGAAAATCAGTGGTAAATATTCTGGGTGGCCTTGTAGGACTTATGAACATAAATCCAAGAAAGGATATTGTCGAAGGATTGATACCATTTTGGGATCCGACTCGAAATGTCTTCAAATTCTCTAATTGTGAGCTCACACCAACATTGGAAGAAATAGCAGGGTATGCCGGTCTTTACGGAAACATGCGAAATAGATATCCCTTGTCACCAAGACCGATCACACTCCACAGGTTTTTAGATTTGCTGAGTATCAGTCGGGATGTCGAAGACCCGTGTCTAGAGGATGGGTGTTGTACTCTGCATTTTCTCTATCATCGATATGGCAACCCGAGGGCTTTCGAAGAACCTAATACCGGCCTGACACATGCTGGTAATAAAGACAAACGGGAGGCTCGGCGAGGGTTAGCATTTATGGTGGCCTTCCTAGGAATCGTAATTTGCCCAAGGAAAGATGGAAATATAGACCTCGGGCTAGTAGGAATGGTGGATGTAGCTATGAAGAAACCTACTAGCACGGTGGTTTCTTTGATCGTAGCGGAGATATATCGGGCTTTAACTAAGTGTCGGGAAGGGGAGAAATTCTTTCAGGGGTGTAATCTCTTATTGCAAATGTGGATCCAAGAACATTTATGCCATCGCACGGGATACATGAATTTCGGGTTGACTGGACTTAGTTGCATCAATGAGTTTGAAACCCGGGTTACAGGCGTCAAATTTCCCGAAGGTGTTGAGGCTTGGTCATCATGTTTGAGATCTTAAAATGCGGATAAGGTTGAGTGGGCTTATGGGTGGCTTCCCGATATTGAAGTTGTCTACACGTCAGCAGAAGTCCCATATATTCTTCTAATGGGTATTCAGAGCATACAACCTTATGCACCTTACAGGGTCCTGCGGCAATTTGGGAGGTTCCAAACAATACATAATGATGAGGATTTGAGTGAACAAATTATTGAGTTAGGTCCCAAAGCTACCTTCCCGGAAGCAAGAATTAGAAAGATATGGAATGAAAGTCGGTTTCTGCAACCTGACACTATGGTACAAGATCGAGCAAAAGGTGAAGTGGACCCCAAGTATTTGATTTGGTTCGGCAAAAGGTTCCAGATTCCTGGGAGACCCGCTAAGAGACCCCATGTACAACAATTTACTGATGGAGCCCAAGTCCAATGGGAATGGTTAGCAAAAGAGAAAGAATACCGAGCTAAAATTGGGGCGTTGGAGCAACAGATGCGGGACCTTCAATTTGAGAAAAGTGTGCAAATTGCGGCTGATGAAGGGGAGAAAAAGAAATTGGCCCAGGAAAATGAAACTCTTAAGGCACAGATTCAACAAATGAAAATCGATGCTAGAAATCGAGAAAGAAGCGTGTCTGATGAACGATTGATCAAGGAGTTGAAAAAACAAGTCTCGGATTGCCAAGAAGAGTTAGAAAAATCTGAAAGGAACATGGCGAGACTTCGAGCATACTGGGCCAAGAAAACTGAGGAAAGAGCCCAGTATGTTCAACAGATAAAAAGAGACTATGAAGGGATCATTGCCAATATGAGAAGAAAAGCAAATGCTCGGGAAGAAAAAGCTGCCCGGTTAGACAAAAATTTTCAGGCTGAAAGGGATCATTGTTGAAATGCAAAAGGAAATAAAACTACTACAAGATCTTCATCTCCAAGATTCTCAATTACTTGAAGCTCGAACCCGACAAATAAGTCGACTTCTCCAGGAAAAAGGCCAAATTAGGAAAAGAATTCGAGGCATTGCACGCTATGCTGTTAAAGAGTGTCAGTATGGTGAAAAGATGGGTTATCACACTTCTTCTGCAGCAGTGATGATATTTTTCCAACAAATCATGAATGATTTGGAGCAATTACAAAGGGGTCTTGCGAGCAGGCCTGCGGCTATGCCGAATGATGCCCCGCAGGCCCCAGGGTTTGAAGCTTTGATGTACTCATAAAAAGAAAAATAGTAATCAAGTTTTGAGTCTGTATTTTGATTTTGAAAATGAAAATAATAGTTTAGTATTGATGTAATCAGTTGTCATTAATGAAAATTCCCAAAAATTGTATTTCTATTTTTCTTGTTTTTTATTTTATCTGATTCAAGCACAGTTGCAATATATAGGCAATTTTTATAGGATCGATCGTAACCATATGAAAAATATAAAAAATACAGTAAGAATAAAAGTCAAAATAACAGTGAAAAGAAAATATATAAATAAAAGAAAAATGGAAAAGAAAAAGAAAGAAATAGAGAAAGAGAGAGGGAAAAGCCTCAACAAAAGAAAATGGCAAAGAAAAGAAAAAAGGCGGGAATAAAAGAAAAAAGCCATAATTGAGAAAGCCGGGATGACGCACATGGCCGAGCAAATGCATACCGATAATTGCCTAGGTGCATCCATGTTCCAAATGTGTGACTATTTGTTTGATAATGCCCTAACCACTAATAACGATGTTGTTGTTGGTGAGTCCAGACAGGTGGTTTAGCTAGCTGGCATTCTGGCAACTCATCCATATAATACCCGCTCCAAAGATATGTCAAAAATGGTTAGCCAAGAGATCGAAGCAACTATTGTTGACCCGGTTAGGGAGGAAGAAATAGTGGATGTCAATGCTATGAAAGAGGAAATGTACAAACTGAAACAACAAATGGCCGAAATATACCAGGCCTGGGCAAAAGGACAACCCTTGCCAACTTATCTTGCCTATGTCCCGCCACTAGTTCAATCACAAGATCCTCCCACCGTAAATTCTTCCCCGGTGTACCCTACTTATCCCCCATACTATGCAACCACTTCTCAAACACCACCACCTCCACCACCTCCACCACCAGATGCTCCTGTGTACGTGGCTCCTCCACCTGCCATATTACATAAGTCTTCAAGTGAACCTTTGATCCATACTCAAGAAAACCATTACTATCCACCCGAGCCCACTTTTAGACCTCATGAGCCTTACTCTTATACTCCTGTTATTGATATATATGAAGAAGAAAAATCTCCCAAGAACCCTGAGCAGGAGGAGATGATACGCAAAGTAAAATGCCTGGAACAATCGTTCCGAAACATGCAAGGTCTTGGAGGACAAGTAAGTGTCGCTTATAAAGACATGTGTTTGTTTCTAGAAGTCCAACTGCCTGTGGGTTTCAAATTGCCGAAGTTTGATCTTTATGATAGGCATGGTGACCCCGTGGCCTATTTGAGGGGGTTTTGTAGCAAAATAAGGGGTGCTGGAGGAAAAGATGAATTATTAATGGCATACTTCAGCCAAAGCCTTAATGGGTCGGCTTTAGAGTGGTATACTAGGTAGGATCACACCCGGTGGTATACATGGGATGACTTAGCCCAAGCCTTTGCAAATCATTTTCAGTACAATCTGGAGATTGTTCCCGATCGTCTTTCTTTGACCAAGATTGAAAAAAACCTGGGGAGGGTTTTAGAGAATATGGATTCCGATGGAGAGAGCAGGCCGCGAGGGTCGATCCACCTATGAAAGAGGGTGAGATGGTGGATTATTTTTTGCAGGCTTTAGAGCCTACCTATTATGGGCATCTAGTGTCAGCGGTGGGGAAAACTTTCAATGAAGTTGTAAAGATGGGAAGCATGGTAGAAGAGGGTTTGAAGTCAAATAAAATTATGAGTTTCTCCGCGATAAAAGCGACTACCCAAGACATCCAGACCGGCACTAGAGGGGTATTGGGTAAGAAAAAGAAGGAAGAAATTGCAGTGGTGGAGTCGAGGGCATGGTCCAAGGGTCCTTCACCCTATTATCATCAACCCCGCCCACATCACCAACCCTACCCACATACATCATATGGCCCACCACAACATTACTATCCACCCCCCATTCCTCACTTCTCAGTTTACCACGCTCAAACTTATCATCAACCTCAGGCACCCTGGAGTGCACCCACTCCCCAAAATACCTATCATACCTAAAATGCATACCCACCTCCCAGAACCTACAGAAATCCCGATGGAACCGGTTTTCGACCAAACCCTGCTGCTAAGAATGACAGATTGCAAAAGAAAAAGACTTTCACTTTGCTAGGAGAATCTTATACTAGCTTGTTCCACAGGTTGAGGTAGCTTGGAATGTTAAACCCCATGGAACCAAAAATACCAAACCCTTCCCCGAGGAACTTGGACCTTTCAGTCAATTGTGAATACTGCTTAGGAGCACCAGGACATGATACAGAGAAATGTTGGCATCTCAAAACTTCCATTCAGGAACTTATTGATACTAGGAGAATTGAAGTGCAGGCTCCGGAAACTCCCAATATCACGCAGAATCCATTACCAACTCATCATGAGGCTCACATGATTGAGTTAGTGCAGAGGGGAGAATACAAGAAGCCATCGCAAATGGTGATGATGACTAAGGCAAGTGAAAGTAAAGTAGATGAGAAGTTGACTGGTAGGAAAGCCTTGGTCGCAGTGGAACAGATAGTCAATGAGCCAGTGATGATGGTAAAACCAGAGCTTGTTAAAGTGACAATACCATGAGCAGTTGCTAATCCTGTATTGGTTGTAAAGGGCGCCCGTGCAGAACAGGTTATCATTAAACCAATAGTTCAGTTGCCTGTGGTTAGTGAAAAGGCTGTTCCGTGGAATTATGACCGGGTGAGTGTGATGTACAGAGGAAAAGAATTCAAATAAGAAGTATGTGAAATGCATGGGTTGATTAGATCAGGGAGGTGCTTTGCCCCTGAATAATAGAGGAAAGTTAAAGCAGTTAGAGATAATCCGACACAAGTGAAAAGAGGTGTTACCGAAGAGGAAGCTGAAGAGTTTTTGAAAAAGATGAAGGCACAAGACTATTCAATCGTGGAAAAATTAAGAAAAATCCCGGTGAAAATCTTGTTGTTTTCCTTATTGATCCATTCAGATGAACATCGCCGGGCACTGATGAAGATTATAAATGAAGCACATGTGCCGGACAAAATTACTGTGAATCATCTTGAGAAGATTGCAAATAAAATTTTTGAGGTTAACAGGGTAACATTTTTCGATGATGAGTTGCCATTGGAAGGAACTGAACATAATAGAGCCATGTACTTACAGTGAAGTGCGAAGATTCCGTGGTGAATTGGGTGTTAATTTATAATTGGATCTAGTGCCAACATTTGCCCTCTATCCACTCTAAAAAAGTTAAAGGTCAAAAGTGAAAGAATTCATAAGAATAGTATTTGTGTACGGGGATTTGACGGCGGAGGAAAGAATACAGTGGGAGATATTGTGTTGGAGCTTACAATAGGACCTGTGGAATTCACGATGGAGTTCCAAATGCTTGATGTTGTTGTTTCTTACAATCTTTTATTGGGATGGCCCTGGATTCATGCTGCAAAGGCAGTGCCGTCTACCTTGCATCAAATGGTCAAATTTGAATGGGATCGGCAAGAGATTGTGGTCCATGGGGAGAACAATTCCTGTAATGCTATTACACCCTTCGAGGAAGTTGAAGATGATAAAGGCCCGTGGGTGTACCAAGTTTTAGACACCGTGCCAGTTGCTAAAATCCCAGAAGGGGAGTGTGTTATTATGCCCAAGATAGTTGTCGCATCTGTCATGGTAGCAACAAAGATGATAAGGAATGTATTTTTGCCCGGAAAGGGTTTGGGAGCTTCATTACAGGGGATCATACAACCAGTGTCTCTTCCTGGAAATCTGGACACTTTTGGGTTAGGTTTCAAACCCACTGTTGCCGACATAAGGAGAGCCAAAAATATGAAGAAGAGAGTGTGGACCCTTCCAAAACCTATCCCTCGCCTTTCCCGTTCTTTTGTCCGGTCTGGTACTAAAAGGTGCCCAGCGACAGCAATGCCCAATTCTATGGTGATAGAACCTGATAAGGAGATGATTGAAAGGTTCGAAAGGTTGTTCGATTAAGTGAATATGATGGAAGCAGGCGAAGGTCCGAGTAAAATTGATGTGCAGTTAGTGGGATCTCAGGCCAATCTTAATAACTGGGAAGCTACTCCTCTTCCAACTCGGAAAGAGTTATGGTAGTTAGTTTTTGATCTTCTTTTGAGTATAAAATCTGGATTACTTCCAAGGTTGTAATTCGGATTTCTATGTTCCGTCCATTTGGATGAGTTAAACCTTGTTATCTTACAATTTCAATGAAATACAATTTCTTTCTCTTTTCATTCCTGATAGCTTTTATTTTGTCTTTCTTTTCTCTTTCTTGTACAGTCCATTTTATTTTGGTTTCAATGATGTGTCATGAATGAGGAGTTCCCAGCCTAGTCTTGATAACCAATGTGAAATAGTAATACAAGAAATTGAATGTGATGATGAGGTGGAGTATGATGACGATGAAGCCTTGGAGGAAATCAGTAAAGAATTAAGTCAATTTCAGGAAAAAACCAAACCTAACTTGAATGACACCAAGGCAATCAATCTGGGGGATCAGGAAAATGTTCGTGAAATAAAAACAAGTGTTCATTTGGAAGCCCCGCTCAGGGAAGAGATGATCAAGTTGTTGTCTGAATACAAAGATATTTTTGCATAGTCATACGATGATATGCCGGGTCTGAGTACTGATCTGGTGGTCCGCAAATTGCCCACTTATTCGGAATGCCCTCCTGTCAAGCAGAAGCTAAGGAAATTTAAGACAGATATCAGTGTGAAAATCAAAGAAGAAGTCAACAAGCAGTTTGAGGCGAAGGTCATACGGGTTACCCGATATCCCACCTGGTTAGCCAATGTCGTGCCTGTGCCAAAGAAAGATGAAAAGACCAGAGTATGTGTTGACTATCGTAATCTCAATAAGGCGAGCCCAAAAGACAACTTCCCACTGCCAAACATCCATATATTGATTGCCAATTGTGCTAAACATGAGATTGGTTCTTTTGTGGATTGTTATGCGGGCTATCACCAGATCTTGATGGATGAGGAAGATGCTGAAAAGACGACATTTATTACGCCTTGGGGAACCTACTGTTATAGAGTTATGCCGTTTGGGTTGAAAAATGCAGGAGTGACATACATGAGGGCGATGACCACCATGTTCCATGATATGATACAGTGAGAAATTGAAGTTTATGTGGATGATGTAATTATAAAGTCAAGAAAGTAGTGTGATCATGTTAAAGACCTGAGGACGTTTTTCCAGAGGCTTCGCAGGTACAATCTCAAACTCAACCTGGCAAACTGTGCATTTGGAGTTCCGTCAGGGAAGTTATTGGGGTTTGTGGTAAGCCGACATGGTATTTAATTAGACCCGTCCAAAATCAAAGCCATCCAAGAATTGCCTCTGCCAAAGAGCAAGAAAGAAGTGATGAGTTTACTCGGCAGTTTGAATTATATCAGCAGGTTCATTGCTCAGCTTACATCGACATGCGAGCCTATCTTTAAGCTGCTGAAGAAAGATGTTGCAGTCAAATGGACAGATGAATTTCAGGCAGCATTTGACAAAATCAAGGAGCATTTGGCCAATCCGCCTGTATTGTTTCCACCCGAGCCAGGAAGACCTTTGATCCTTTATATGACAGTGTTGGATAATTCTTTTGGCTGCGTACTGGGGCAACATGATGTTACGGGAAAGAAAGAGCAAGAAATTTACTACCTCAGCAAAAAGTTCACATCTTATGAGATAAAATACACTCAACTGGAGAGGACATGTTGGGCTTTGACCTGGGTAGCGCAGAAGTTGAAACATTATTTGTCAGCATATACCACTTATCTCATCTCACAGTTGGATCTGTTGAAGTACATTTTTCAGAAGCCCATGCCCCCAGGGAGGCTTGCTAAATGGCAAATCCTGCTTATGGAATTTGATATTGTCTATGTGACCTGTACTGCGATGAAAGCACTAGCAGTGGCTGATCACCTAGCGGAGAATCCAGTTGATGATGAATATGAACCACTGAAAACATATTTTCTTGATGAGGAGGCAATGTATATTAAGGAATCAGAACGAGATGAAAAACCTGGGTGGAAGTTGTTCTTTGATGGGGCTGCCAATAATAAAGGCATTGGGATAGGAGCGGTACTTATCTCAGAGACAGGGCAACATTACCCTGTTACAGCTCAGCTTCTCTTTTTCTACACTAATAACATGGCTGAATACGAGGCATGTATTTTGGAATTGAGGATGGCTATAGACATAGATGTCCAAGAGATCTTGGTCATGGGCGAATCGAATCTTTTGGTACACCAAATTCAGGGAGAATGAGAGATACGAGACTTAAAGCTCATACCTTACCGGTAATGTTTGCATGAACTATGTCAACGGTTTTACTCAATAGAATTCAGACACATTCCAAGGATTCATAATGAAGTTGCTGACGCTTTGGCCACTTTGGCATCGATGTTGCATCATCCAGATAAGGCTTATGTGGACCCATTGCAGATTCAGGTCCGAGATCAGCATGCCTATTGTAACATGGTGGAGGAAGAGCTTGATGGGGAGCCATGGTTTCATGATATCAAAGAATACCTCAGAATGGGAGTATATCCGGTACAGGCCACAGGTGTCCAAAAGAGAGCCATTAGACGCTTAGCAAGCGGATTTTTCATTAGCGGAGGAGTATTGTAAAAAGGAACTCCAGATCTTGGTTTATTGAGGTGCATGGATGCTAAACAGGCCACAACTATCATAACCGAGGTACATGCGGGAGTTTGTGGACCTCATATGAGTGGGTATGTACTAGCCAAAATGATTCTTCGAGTAGGATATTATTGGCTCACTATGGAACGAGACTGTATCAGCTTCGTACGCGAGTGTCATCAGTGTCAAGTACATGGAGATTTGATTCATTATCCTCCATCTGAGTTACACGTAATATCGGCACCATGGCCCTTCGTTGCTTGGGGGATGGACGTCATTGGGCCGATCGAGCCAGCAGCATCTAATGGGCACATGTTTATTCTAGTAGCCATTGACTACTTCACTAAGTGGGTTGAGGCGAAAACTTTCAAATCGGTGACTAAGAAGGCCGTGGTCGATTTTGTACATACAAATATCATTTGCCGGTTCGGAATTCCGAAGGTGATTATCACATATAATGGTGCCAATATCAACAGTCATCTGATGGCAGAGACATGTCAGAAGTTTAAAATCATACACCGCAATTCCATACAATATCGTCCTAAGGCGAATGGAGAAGTCGAAGCAGCTAACAATAACATCAAAAAAATACTTCGGAAAATGGTGGAAGGATCTAGGCGGTGGCATGAGAAGTTGCCTTTTGCTTTGCTAGGATATCACACTACTGTTCGCACTTCGGTAGGGGCGACTTCTTATTCATTGGTGTATGGTACGGAGGCGGTGATACCTGCAGAAGTTGAAATACCCTCCCTTCGGATTATTGCGGAGGCGAAAATTGATGATGATGAGTGGGTCAAAACCCGTTTAGATCAACTGAGCTTGATTGATGAAAAGAGATTGGCAGCAGTATGTCATGGACAGTTATACCAACAGAGAATGGCAAGAGCTTATAACAAGAAAGTGCGTCCGTGGAAATTTGAAGTAGGACAATTGGTGTTGAGGCGTATCTTACCTCATTGGGTTGAAGCAAAAGGAAAGTTCGCTCCCAACTGGCAGGGGTCGTTTGTTGTAACACGAGTGTTGTCCAATGGTGCATTGTATCTAACAGATGTGGAAGGGAAGTGTGCAGAAATGGCTATCAATTCTATGTATTATTTCTTTATCTTTACGTACTTAATTGTATTTGACATGTTTTAAGATTGAAATGACGAAGGCATTTTGTTTTGCTATCCAAGCACTTTATCCTTTGTTTTCCCTTTGAGCCTTATTATATTTTCTTTCGTATCCCTCTTTCGGAATCAACAACAAAACTCAAGGATCGAACGGATAAAGACAAGTGGAAAAAGAAAAGAAAAGAAAAGAAAAGAAAGAAAATAAAAGAGAAAGAAAAAGAAATATAAAAAGAAAAGAAAAGAAAAAAAAGAAAAGAAAAAGAAAAGAAATGAAAAGAAAAGAAGAATGGAGGAAGAAAAGAAACATCGCAACAATGAAGCGATTTTATGGCCTGAACTACATTTGACTTGATCCCGAAAGGGTACATAGGCAGCCTTACTGAGGTTCAGTCACGACAAAAGAAAAACCCAAGAATCCCCAAGAAGGAAACTGGGGCAGAAGTTATGGTTGTTGTGAAAGATATGATTTCGAAAGTTGTATTTTTGAAACCACATTTAAAATACTTTGAGCCTTTATACCCTTCTTTCTAAACCCATCCAAAAGCCTCATTACAGTCCAAAGAAAGACCTTCTGATCAATTTTAAGAAATGCCAATACAAGCAGGTAAGGTGATTCATGTTGTGGACAACACTCTTGTACCAGAAGAAAGGAAAATTGAAAATGTGAGAGTCTTATTGGTGAAAACCCTCACGGGCACCATAGGGCGAAGTGAGTCAAGAGAAATGAAAATGAGAGAGTCTTATTAGTGAAAATCCTCACAGGCACCATAAGGCGACGTGAGTTGAGAGATATTAAAAAAGAGAGAGTCTTATTGGTGAATACCCTCACGAGCACCGTAGGGCAAAAAGTGAGTTTTCAGATTGGACAAATGAAGAAAGTATGTGGTTGAAAGGTGTTTGAAACATGGCAAAACAAGCAAGGTTTGGGTTTTGGAGAAAGTTGGATTGTGAAAGTATGGAACAGCAAATGTGGCAATTGACAGTTGATTGTTTGGACAGGCTAGGCTGGTTAATCCAAAATGCATGGCACAATCAAGGGAATCAGCCTTTCCACTCAGATATGTCCTATCATCTTTCTCTTTTCGGAGTCTTTATATCCTCAAAATCTTCGAGGTCATTGCATTTCATTTTTCTTGAAGTCTGTCTATAAGACGTTTTAGTCAAAGCTAACTACCAGCTTCCTAGTTGTATGGCACAACGAGAGCGTAACATATCAAAAGAAAGTAAAACATGAAGGACCAATGCAAATCCCATCAGTAGGGTAATCAGATAATTGGAGGGAGAAAGCAAAGTTTTACAAGAAGGAGACAAAAACACAAAACAGTAACATTTGGGTCGTCAAGATCAGAGGGTTGAAAGTTAGCCGGGAAGTCATGGCAAGTCAAAACAAGTCCAAAGAAGCAAGTCAGAGCAAAGCCGGAAACGGGAGCATGGCCAACAAGAATGCCAGCAGCTAACCACCATTTTATATTAACAAATATTTCTTTGATTAAAACAGGGGCAGAAAGAATTTTTCTTTGTAAGCAGGAGCCCACCTGAAAAATAAGGGAATATCTTTTTCAAATTCAGCAAGCAGGAACCCGCCTGAAGAACAAGGGAATATCGTTTTCAAATTCAGCAAGCAGGAGCCCACCTGAAGAATAAGGGAATATCTTTTTCAAATTCAACAAGCAGGAGCCCGCCTGAAGAACAAGGGAATATCGTTTTCAAATTCAGCAAGCAGGAGCCCACCTGAAGAATAAGGGAATATCTTTTTCAAATTCAACAAGCAGGAGCCCGCCTGAAGAACAAGGGAATATCGTTTTCAAATTCAGCAAGCAGGAGCCCACCTGAAGAATAAGGGAATATCTTTTGCAAATTCGCAAGCAGGAGCCCACCTGGAAAACAAGGGAATATCTTTTCAAATGTAGCAAGCAGGCACCCACCTGGAAAACAAGGGAAGTACAATCCAAATTTTAGCTTTTAATTTTAATATCTGATAACACGATATGCACAGTCACCATACTGGGGCAAAAAATTTTCTTTGTTTGTCTATTTTGTCGCAAGCAGGAGCCCACCTGGAGAACAAGGGAATATATTTTTTTTAAACATTGCAAGCAGGAGCCCACCTGGAGAACAAGGGAATATATTTTTTTAAGCATTGCAATCAGGAGCCCACCTGGAGAACAAGGGAATACTTTTCAAGCATCGCAATCAGGAGCCCACCTGGAAAACAAGGGAATACTTTTCAAGAAGCAAGTAGGAGCCCACTTGAAGAAAAAGGGAATACCTTTTCAAGCAATCGCAAGCAGGAGCCCACCTGAAGAATGGACACATATTTCAAATCATAGTAGTCAAGCAACATCAGGAGGAATGGCAAAACATCGCCAAGGCAACAACAAGAATTCCATTGAAAGAACACAAGATACAAGTTTAAGGCAATACAAGAGAAAGTCTGAAGGCATAGATAGGATTTCTTGTAAATCATAGAGCATATCTTAGGCTAGCTTCTTTTTATCTTGACATGGTATAATAAGGGGGTTAGCAAGCAGTAACAGCAACAACAACAGTGAAATCACAGCTCCTGGTAGTCCCAGCTACCAGAAACTCCCGAACTACACTGAGCTGATTCCTGTTTAGCCCAGGATATGTAGGCAACCTCTAAAGCAGGGCGCGGTCAAACTTTTCAAGAATGCTTCACACGGAATATTCGAACGGGCAAAAATCGCTCGTATTTGCTCACTTATCTTTCCCCG
Organism: Nicotiana glauca; assembly: GCA_026770625.1. Taxonomy (NCBI): domain Eukaryota; kingdom Viridiplantae; phylum Streptophyta; class Magnoliopsida; order Solanales; family Solanaceae; genus Nicotiana; species Nicotiana glauca. The sequence continues at coordinate 114,222 of MU708683.1, read as the reverse complement.
AGAACCTTTTATATTTCCGAGAAAAGAGGGGCAGCTGTGAGCACGTGATTTTTGCCTTATATATGAATTATTCCCAAAAATTCAAAAAAATGATTTGTTCTTTATTTTCACAATTTTTGTGCCTTTTTGTATCATTCTCTGATAATTGTTTGTGCATGTTAATTCATATGAAAAATACAAAGACATATGCATTTGTATTTAGGATCTAATTTCATATTTTTAGGACTAATTAGTGGTTAATTCATTTTAGAATAAAACATAAAAATCACAAAAATATTTCATTTATGCATTTTAATTGTTTTAATTGCTAATCCATTACGAAATAGTTTTAGGGAGTTAATTAGTTTAATTTGAAATATATTAGGACTTTATTTTCATTTGGGGCATGTTTACAAGATTAAAAATAAATAAATACAAAAATATAAAATAAAATACAAATATAAATAATAAGAAATAAAAAGAAAAACAATAAAAAGAATGGTGGTCTTAATTGAATACCCAATGTTGGGCCAAATTGGATCAGCCCAAGTGAAATTACCCACGCCCAGGCCTAATCCTTACCCGGTCTAGCATTACTCCAAAAGGCAAATGAAACGACGCAGTACCCTGGCCAAACTACGTCGTTTTGTGTTTAAAAATTAAAAGGTAATTGTGGCCATTCATTCACCTTCATCCAACGGCCCACGATGGTATATGCATTAACATAAGGCTATCCGAAATCCATCAAACCCTAGAGACATAGGGTCTTCTTCCTCGTACCCATTTCCTCTGTAACACCTCCGCCGGCGGAGCCGCCGCCTGCGAACGCCGATGCCAACAGTCACCAAAATTACGCCCTAACACCGCCTTCTTCTCCTCATTTCAATTCCACCTCTCTTTTCCTTCAAATCAACCTCACAGCCTTCAAATTTTGATTTAAAATCGATGAACCCTAGCCGCCGCCCTCAAATCCCAATGGCGGCGCAACCCCAATCGACCCCAAAATCTCACCCCACACCGTTCGTCACCTCCTCTTTCCAACCATCAAACTCGTTTCCCTTAAATTCCCATCAATTCCCTCGAATATCAAATCTAAAATCCGGTCAAGTCACAAATTCACCCAAACAACTCCAAACTTTCATCAGATAGTCTCCTCATCTTCCTTTCCACAAATATGAGGTTATTTTCCCTCAAATCTCACCAGGCCGCCCCAAATTTCAAATCTAGGGTTCAAGGTCATCAATTTGTTTCGAGTGTTCTGTTGGTTTCCAATTATTGTTATATGTCTATTTTGGACAAAATAGATATATAACAATAATTGAAAATTAAATTCAAGATTAGCCAAATCGAAGGCCAAAAATCAGTAAGTTTCCGTTCTATTTGATTTCGATTTTTGTTCAGTACGTGTTTTAGCTTTTAGTTTCATTTTGTTTGATTTGTTAAATCTGTATTGAATCCGCCTTGATACATGTTTTAGTTTTTAATTTCTGATTCGTTATTATATGTTCTATTTGATTTTAGGTATTAGTTCGATTCAGGTTTTAATAAATTGTTCTGTTTAATTGACTTAGGTAGATAAATTGAATTCTTATGTCTATTTGTTTTTTTTGCTTGGAATTGTTTCAGATTTATTTCAGTTCATAATATTGCTTTAGTTTCAATACTTAGTTGTTTATTAGCTGTTAATTTAATATTAGTGTTAATTAGTGTTAGTTAATTAGTGTTAAAAGTAGTTTGTTTGTCTGTAGCTGACTCTAGTTAGTTTTGACCAAGGGTAGGGGGTTTGTTTGGTTAGCTGGGGTTAGTAATTCTAAGGGTCGGTCAGGGATGTTTTAGGTATCAAAAATGGCATGTTTTGCCAAATTTGTAATTATATAATGCAAGTAAGGTTACTATAGGCATTTACAATGGCATTAGAATAGGGTAGATGAAGGTAGAACCTTCCAAAACATTCCAAATAGGGTCTTAGTGTAAGTTTCTGCATTTGAATTGCAGTAACTTGAATAACAAGTTAAAAATAAAGGGGTTGAATAAAAGAAATCTGAGAATTAGAAAGGGGAAAAAGTGTGAGTGTCTTCTAGAACCTTCTACTCTAGTTTGTGCCTATAAAAAGGCATCACTATGCCTTGAATAAGAAGTTTTGAACCCTAAAAATTCCCCCAAAATATCTACCCATTTCCAGATATGAAATTCAAAATTTCAGATCATAATTATCTTTTCCAGATCTGAATTTCTTTCAAAAAATCCAAAAACAATAAAAAAATCAATAGAACAATCCAAAATAGCTGCTGATCCATCGAAATCCTCAGCTTTATTTCAAATTTAGTTGATTTTGAATGAGTTTGGATCCAATTGAGCTTGATTCGGAATGAATTTTGTTTTGCTGAAAGTGATTAATGCACTCTGGGCTATTTTCAAATCTATTTGGTCTGTGTGTAACTGTTTTGAGTATACCTCTCAATTCGGCTTGGTTTAAAACAATTTGGAATTCTGAAGTTTATTCTTGGTTTGGTTGATCGATTCTGCTGTTACTGATTTCTGTACACTGTTGCCAATGTGTTGCTACAGCTGATCTTCTTCTGTTGAAATTTTGTTTCCTGGTACTTTTTATTAGCTTCAAATATTAGAAGAAGAATAAGCTCTACTTGTATGCACTTCAGAAGTTCTGCAATAGATCAATTGTTCCACGAACGTGTTTCTGTATCACGTTTCTTTTTTATGCTTATCATAAACAATATTATTTGTTGTGTTGTTAAAACTTTTGGGATTACTGTAATAAGACTGTCTAAATTGCTTGTGTAGTTGTGTTGGTAAAGTTGTTTAGTGTAGTTTCAGTAGATTCAACATTTATTAGCATAATTTCTTTAGACAATTTAAATGGCCATTTGTCTAGTGTAGTGGTTTCTTACAGCTCTAGTAATTCTGTTTCACATAAAAATCTAGTGTTGCAATAATAGGTACTGAGGCACAATTAAATCTAGGCTCAAAGGAATTTACCAATGGCTTGCGAGGGATTTAGCATAGTTTTGGAATCAAATTCAAAGCACCAGCATTTGCTCTATTAAAGGTGTACAAATCCAAAAGTAAACGTAAAATTCAGATTTAGAAATTAGTTGGAAAATTTAAATACTTGGTAGTTCATTCAGTTGTTAGTCCAGTGATTGTTAAAATATAATTGTTGCATTTGATTTCAAAACTCCATTTGAAAAACCGGCCGTGATTCTTCTATTGATATTAAAGCTAAATTCAGACCTTTTAAAAATGTTCACTTATATTCGGCCCAATTGTGTTACTAACAGGCCCAATCGAATACGAATCTCTCGTACTGTTTTCCTCCGTTTGGACCACCTTGCAAAGGGCCTAGACTTGTGGTTATTTGCTAATACTAATCTTACCGAACAAAAATTAATTTAGTAATAAATTCGGGTTTCGAGTTAGGTAGCGGATTCAAGCTAAAAGGTTACTCCTTTTGTTTGAACCCGGACTTGAACTTAAGATCCGGATTTTAGTGTGAATTAATTGAGATCCTTTTCTTTTCTTTTAGAGATAAAAACAAAAATAGAAAATATAGTTGCTCTAGGCTTGGCCTTTAATAATAAAAATGAGACGAGCCTCGCCAAATTAAATATACAATTGCGGGGCCCTCATTAATTACTTACTTAAAATACTTAGTATTCGAGATAGGCCGTTTAGCGAATTTCACGGCCTTCCCAAAAAATAACAATGCGTTAGTCACTTTAGGCACGCTTTAAATAAAATTACCTTCTTAATATAGGTGTGCATTTCATGCGATCCAAATCCAAATCCGAAAACGTTGAATAAGATTGTGTCGAGGATCCGGGTGCATTTCATGTGAGGTGATCCAAAAATACAATCTTAAACGACGTTCATTTTCTTAAATAAAAATAATAATTGATAAAAAGCGGTAATTAATTCTAAAATTGCACAAAGAGGATAACATGTATCAAAATCAAATATTTTAGCCAAATATAACAGTTGAGCGACCGTGCTAGAACCACGGAATTTGGAAGTTCCTAACACCTTCTCTCGGGTTAACAGAATTCCTTACCAGGATTTCTAGTTAGCGACTGTTAAACAGAGTCAAACCCTTTCCTCGATTCGGGATTCAAACCGGTGACTTGGGACACCATAAATCTCTCAAGTGGCGACTCTAAATCTTAAATAAAATGAATCCCTTTTCGATTGTCCTTTAAGTGAAAAAACTCCTTTCTTTATTATATCCCTTCGCCGGGGTGTAGTAAAAGCTGTAAAAGCCTATATCTGAAAAAGGAGGTGTGACAATGCCTATAGGTCTCATTTAGGCAAACTATTAGGTAATTAGTTAACTATGTCAGGTTTTGGTAACTACATCCAGACAAGGCTAATTCGGACTCCTCATCTGAGAAATATGTGATGAATCAGCCTAGCCTACGTTTTTAATTTAATTCAGACCAAAATCAGTATTTGAAGTCATGCTATATTTTCTCTTTTAAGTGAGAAGGCCAGTGTGAGCCTTAATTGCTATTTGTTTCCCCCTAATTGTTTATGTGTTTTTGCTTGTCGCCTAGACTTTTATCCTTTTAAAACTCTGAAAATCCCCAACTCCCTACCCTTTAGGACTGGTAGTCTTAATGCCTCCATGACTGATATGATTAGGATGTGTAATAGCATGCATTATGTAACGATATTATTCCGCGCTTTAATACCTTAACGGGGTGGGAAGGAAAGATATGGATATGATGACCGATGCGTTAATACCTCATGTAGCCCCTCTCCTGAGGCGTGATTACTGGGTATTGCATTGACGTGACCCCCTTACTTGCTTTCGTCTATTCTTTAGAATTGTTTAAATCTTTCATAAAATTTCTACCCTTTTTACCTTTCCTCAAGTTCCAACTTATTTTCAATGTTGTATGCGAATCCCTCCTATTTGAGCCCTTAATTGCTTACTTGATTATGTGAAGTCACAATTATAACATGGCCGGGAACCACACTAGTGGATCTTGAGGGCTACTTAACACCTTCCCCTCGAGATAATTTCTTGCCCTTACCCAAACTCTAGTTCTTCAAACTCAAACCCTCCTTAGTGTCCTAATACACTTAATCATTAGCTGGCGACTCTTCAAATTCCAAAACCCAATTCCCAAAAGGGAACAAGTTGTCCTCCCAAATGTCATAAACCCAATTTTACCTTCAGAAAAAGGGGGCATCGACACATGTCCTCGACAGGAATTAGATTCGAAGTCTTTATTCGGACAAATATGCCCAAACAACCTCTACCTCGAGTTTTATCTATAGTCGAGAATGGAGGTTTCGTGGCTCAGCGATGGAGCTTGATCATGCCTCCACGATAAAGGCAGGGTGCATAGAGGCGCATGAGGTGATTGAGGGTAAAAGGGTGACCCTCGATCTTGCTCACAAAGAATCGGAGGAGGATCACGATCCTTCAAAATGACGGGTGGATTTGGCCCAGAGTAATATTGTACCTCTTGCAGAAGGTAAATATGATAGGATCTAAAGAACTTATCGTGAAGAGGTACGTATAGACAGTGAAATACCCCTCATTCTAAGTTGTGATGGATTCTTCGGGGCTAGGCACTACTACATCCTTGCCTACCTATTTGCACTCCTCTTTCACCTTCTCGAGAAAATGTTTAGTGATCGTACATATGTACCTCAAAATTCGTTCACATCAACCTGGTGTTGGGGGTGTATTCTTGTCACGCCCCAAAATTCGAGGAGCGCGACCGGCGCTCAACCGAGTAAACCCGACTGAGCAAGCCTGGCAGGTTTCATGCATACTACCCAACCCAACTGATATTTAAATAAGGGATGGACTTCGTTAATCAAATTCTATCAACATATAATTAATGATTCCCATTTCAGTTTCATTAGCAACATCATGTCGCCACTTTAAGGGTATTACAATTTATAAACTTATATATATCATTTCCAAACATCAATATTTCTATTTTAATTTCCAATACCCGACGCTACCTACAACCTATCTACGGAGCCTCTAAATATAACCGAAGAATAATACAGAAATGCCGGCAACAAGGCTCCGACTATACCTTATACAAATATAGAAAAAAAATAAGACTCTGGGAAGAACAGCGGCATAAGCCACGCAGGGCCCCAAGGGAAAAAGGGATCACCAATACAGCTGACATAAAGTGGAGGAGGTGCTACTGCCGGTGGATTGGAGTGCCTGCTATAGATCCACCTACAATCATAAGACGAATGTAGCGCCCCCGGTAAAAGGGACGTCAGTACATTTGAATTGTACTGGTATGTATAACTAAACACCATTTTACTAGAAAGAACTATCAAACAGATGCAAGAAAATAATATGGGAAAATCAAAGAAGCAATTCATATAATCTTTCATACAATTTCCACAACATAGAATAGGGCATTTCTATCACATGTTCACCACTAATCTCACTACCACCGCCATCTCGAGCGGAGTTCGGTCACGACCCGACCGGCTAGGTCACCTCATTGGAGGCGTTACTCTCAATCAATATTTCATTTCCTTTATTTGGAATTCAATATCAGCACATTACCACCATGTGTGCGGCATGGTGTCCGATCACGACCCGATCGGCTAGGTCACCTTATTGGAGGCATTACTCGATTCTCATTTGTCAACACCTTCAAATCTTTATTCCACACATATCATAACAATTCCTAGGCACTCATGGCCACCATCATCACATCGTTTTCCCTTTCCAACATTCGTTTTACAAGTTATGATCATAGACACATATATCAAAGATAATTCAAGTTGCAATCACAAATAGTAAGCATATAGCTAGCATGAATAATTCTTTGTTTCAACGTCGGCTTATAGCCCAAATATTTCAATACATAACCGTTCTTTTCATCATTATCTAATTATCAAGATTGACATGTTATACACATTGAGGCATATCCGTCATGTAAATATGTAGATAATTGCAAATCAATTAACACATAGCCACAATCGATACATTCACTAATACGACCTTACCACACGTTCGTAAGCACCAACAGAGCTCGATTTCTAATAAAAGGAGGTTTTATCCATACATACCTCAATAAATCTTTTCCTTACTCTTTTATAAATTTCCGGAACTCTTAGCTCTTCGATCTATTGAGCAAGAATTATGAATTAAATCGAGAATTAGAGACGAAACTGAAGTTCTAGCTTGGTTCGAGCATATCATCAAACACTAAAGGTGCACTATGACCTTAGGCCCCTTTTTGTGAGGAATTTCTATCATTTTGTATCCCCAATTGCCTCTTTTTTAATTTTACTACTTTCCAATACTCTATGGTGGTATGCATGCAAGAGATTCATTCTCATACCCATGAATTACTTCCCTAATGACCCCATATGGCTAAGTATACAAATATGAGCTGAGGTGATGGAGCCTTACCTCTTGGGATGAAGATTCAGGAGCCTTCACTTGATTTTCTTCAATGATTTAGCCCAATCTTATGAAGTAATTTGATGGGAGACTTTCCCTCTCTAAGAACCCTCTTCCTCTCTCTAGAAATGCTCAGAAGAATGCTCAAAATGAGCTATAACACCGGATATATCGATATGGAAGTCGGGTTAAAAATTAGAAAATTGGAGCCCCGAGTCAAATATGCGATCGCAGAGTTAACATGCGGTCCGCATAATGGACAGCAAAATGCTCCCCAAAAACTAAACATTCTGACTCAGTCTGCGGTAAGAATGCGGTCCGCATTCATATTCTGAGGTCGCACAGTGCACCGCAGAACTGAACCTCGTAAAAGTTAAAGGAAAATATGCGACGACTATGCGGTCCGCATTTCGATTATGCGACCGCATTACTGACTTCAATTTAACCAACATTCTGCCTCACTCTGCAGCAGGTATGCGGTCCCCATTTCGATTATGCGACCGCATTCTGGACCACATTTCTTGCATTTTTCTGGAAACATATTCTTGACTTTTTAATACATTATTCAATCCAAAAAGGTCCGCGCTGCGGCGGGCCTGCGAGCCGCGAAGCATATTTACTAATTTCTAACACATGATCCTAACTTGGCACTACGAGATCCGAGTTTTTGAGTAGGGATTTCACGAGGCCTTACAATTCTCCATCTTGAAGTCAGTAGTAATGGCAAACTTCGTCGGAACAAAGTCTGCAATGGGATGTTCTACTGCCGCCGCCATGTACTTTAATGAAGAGGCGGTTTCTTTATAGGGGACAGTTTTAGAGGTCTTAGACATTTTTTGAGAACGAGGAAGTAGGGTTGGCAAATGGGGCAGTGCGGGACGGGGCGAGGTGGGGCGGATTTCAGCATTCGTGGGGCGGGGCGATTTATAATGTTGGCAGGTGGCGAGTCGCACGTTTATAAAAACCTGTTGTTTAGGGGATTACCCAGTAGACTTCTAATAGACAAAGTTACTTGTTGTTGGCTTGTTGTAAATAACTTTAACTAATATATATATAATATAAGTGGTTGATTAACAACCAGATAAAATAATATTAGGTAGCATGTGGGTGATATCAATTTGGCGTTTAAATACTTGGAGATGCAAGAAAATGACCCCAATTAGGACCTCACTCAAACTGAAACATTTATATCAACAAGTGTCTTTTGATATTCCCTTAGCTTGAAAAATATTTGACCCTTCAAATCGTTGAAGAAGAAAAAGAGAAAAACCTAATATTTGATACTGTCTATTATAGATTTGAATCAGTAGCCAAATTAAAGAAATTACAGAATATTAGTATTTTACTAAATTATTAATATGGATTTAAGAAATTAAAAAATATTATTAAAAGGTACCAAATTAAAAAAATTTAAAAAAATATGTGGCGCGGGAAGGGGTGGGCGGTTAAAAACAGTAAATTTTGTTTTGCGGGGCGAGACGGGGCGGGTTGGAGTCTTCACGGGTGTGCACGGGTCTGTCCTGCAACTGCCCCGCCCCGTACCGTTTGCCATCCCTACGAGGAAGAACATGGGTTGGAATATATGGCGTTTTAAGAGGAGGCTAGCGATGAAACTTGAAGGACTGCAGAAGAAGAATTTGAAAAATGCAAAGAGCCTAGAAGATTATAGCATACGAGATTAAAGTAAAGTTTGGAAGAATGGAAAAGAGGCATATTTATGGTTTTCACGGTGACGGTTCAAAGTTGCTAGTGGCCGACCAGCAGCTGACGCATCTTAAATGCCTGGGAATTTGGACCGATGGGATGTTTCAATCACCTATACTGCTTACGTCACAATGCTTACGTAATGATAAACCGAGGTCCGATTCATTAATTCAATTCGTTTCTTGTCATTACATTTCAAGAAATGAGAGGACCATCTGTATACGGTCGAAATCAAGCCCTACCTGATTTCACTAATTAACCAAGACTGGGAGTATGGATCGAGGATCAGTCCCATAGCTTGGCAGATTGAGATACGAGGATAAGGTATCGGGTTCGGGATTCGAGGTACCTAGCAAGATCAAAACCAGTAATGATCGAGGTCCAACGGGACAAACATCGAGCAAAACTGAAGATAGTATAATAACAGAAAGGTGAGATGTCCGTGACTTGTTATGATCATGGCAGAAATCTCGAAACAGATCAAATCAAGGGCAGTTATTTATTTAATCATGAGATTTATTTCTGTAATTTGAATTGTACCATAGGTAGGATTCCTCAACTATACAAAGAGGGTTCTATTCATTTTGTAATCATCTTACATTCACGTATATCAAAGCAATACAATAAGATTTTCTCTTATTACTCTCTTGTTTATTAGTTGATTTCATAACTCTGCTCTCACTCACACATTTAGAGGGCAACCTAGCTCGAGGGCTGAATTGTATTTCGATATTGATTTGCTTCACTTTTTTGTTTATTACTACTATTAATCATCATATTTATCAATTTGTTCTAGGTGAAATTACATATCCTTAAAACTACTTATAAGTTTAATTGTTATACAATTTTAAAGGTAAACTATTATTAAACCCAAGAAGTTTAAAAAAAGATAAAAATTATTTCCTTCGTTAAGTAAGCAGAGAAGGGTATACATGACATTTTGTGGTACTGAAGCCAATACCGTAGAGGTTCTAAATGTCCGATATTTCCAAACATAACAGGTCCACAGATCCAAACAAGCATGTAACCTCCTACATCTGTGCAATAAAAGGTAATGACCTAGAAGACGACGAGATCGAGTCGGGGCTGTTTAAGAAATTTGGGGAAACCTTATCCAAATGGGCAATCATATGGTACCATAACTTACCTCCAAACTCTATTGCTTTATTTTCTCTGCTTGCATATTCCTTTATTAAAACCCATGTCGGCGCTATCAAGGTCGAGACGAGGAAATCGGACCTCTTCAAAGTCAAGCAAAGGGACAAAAAGATGCTTAGGGAGTTTGTGTCGAGATTCTAGATGGAACATTTAATCCTATCCCCGATTGTAGATTAATAGCCCATTAAGGCATTTACTCAGGGGCTCAACCCCCAAAGTTCCATTGCGTCCCAAGAATTGAAGAAAAACTTGGTGTAGTACTTGGCGTTTACTTGGGTCAATGTTCATAACAGGTACCAGTCAAAGATCAGAATTAGGACAACCAGTTGAGGGCCCCCTCGGGGTCTATTTAACCCAAAATGTGAATGAAAGGTCTAAAATAATTATGAATCAGGAGCCAAGGTTAGTCTGAGATCGATTCTAGCCATACATCTGGGGTAGAAGGGGAAACCGACCCGGTCGCCACCCAATAAGAAATGACAGGAGAAGAAACCAAGGACCTAGCAAGCAAGGTCTGATGAGTAAGAATGATTTCGACAGATCACTTGGGGCCAGATAAGCACCGATACTATCGGAATATAACTTTAATGTTGATGAAGCGAATACTATATCGGCCATTAGCCACATCAAGGAGACCAAATGGCCAAGAGAAATCCAGTCCGATCCTGTATAGAGGGATCACAACTTGATATATAAATACCATGGTACTCACTATCACAAGACCGTAGATTATCGACAGCTAAGTGAGGAAGTGGATCGTCTATTCAACAATGGGCATCTTCGGGAATTCCTAAGTTAGCAAGCCAAAAATCATTTTAGAAACAAGGAAGCTAACAAATAAGTTGAGCAGGAAGAACCTCAACATGTGATTAACATGATCATTGGGGGAGTAGATGTCCCACAAGTTCCAATTACTAATCCCACCAAAGTTTCTATCACAAGGGAAAAATGCACTCGAGATTTAAGTTCCGAAGGGGTCCATCTAGTTCAGCGACAATCACACCGAGGGAATCATTCAACCTTATAATTATGCATTTGTAATATCCATATCTATTAATAAATCTTATGTTAAGCATATGTTGATTGATCCAGGCAGCTCGGCCAACATCATCCAATGGAGAGTCATAGAACAAATTGGGTTATTGGACCAAATCGTACCTGTAATATGAGTATTGAACGGGTTCAACATGGCATGTGAGACAATAGAAGGGGAAATAACCCTACCATAAACACTATCGGGACCACCCAGGGAATACATATTTATGTAATCGAGGGGAATATGAGATAATATGCCTTGTTCGAGAGGCCATGGGTCCCCAACATGAGAGCGGTTCCTTCAACCTTGCATCAGCTGTTGAAGTTTCCCACCCCATTCAGAATCAAAATAGTCTACGGGAAACAACCAACAGCAAAAGAGATATTCATTGTTGAGGAGGTGATCTTGGTGCCCGTGATCACAACATAGAAAGGTGGGGGAATGGTCAAAGAGAAAGGTACCAAATAAAAATCACTGGTCCCGACCCTGACCAAGCCGAAAAAGTAGAGGGAACACTCAACAAACGAGGAAGATGATTTTGGGGTCCTAATATCCTTCATAGCACCCGATGATACCAATTCCACCAAATCGACGATCGAGTAATTGGAGAAAGTCATACTAATCGAATATCTACAGGACAAAAATGTATACTTGGGCATAGGGTTAACCTTGAGCTCAGGAAAAAACTTAATGATTTCCTTAAAGCTAATGCCAATTGTTTTGCCTTTTCCCACTTAGTTATTATAGGATCCCACCGGATATGAAAACTCACAAATTAAGCTAGGATCCAAAATTCCACCTGGCCAAATAGAAGAGGAGGTCGCAACCCGAAATAACACGTGCATTCGTCAAAGGCGAGGTATAAACTTCTAAAAATAGGTTTTATTCGGGAAGTAAAATACCCGGATTGGCTAGCTAATGTAGTGGTCGTACCTAAAAAAAAACAAACTTAAAATGTGTGTAAATTATAAGGATTTGAGCAAGGCATTCCCGAAGGATTACTTTTCTTTACCTAACATCGACCAAATGATCGATGCAATGGCTAGGCACGAGACGCTGAGTTTTCTCAATGCCTATTCTGGGTACAACCAAGTACGGATAAATCCGGGTGATCAAGAGAAGACTTATTTTATAACCAAATTCATCACTTATTATTATAGCGTAACGTCTTTTGGATTGAAAAATATCGGTGCCACGTATCAATGCCTATTTAACTGAATGTTCGAGGAACAAATAGGAAAATCAATTAAAATTCATATTGATGATACGTTAGTTAAGTTCCTACAAGAAAAGTACTACTTGAATCATTTATAGGAAACCTTTGACATAATGAGAAAATACAACATGAAGTTGAACTGAAAGAAGTGTGCCTTTTTAGTCTGCTCGGGCAAGTTCCTTGATTTCATGGTGTCTAACCAGGGAATAGAGATTAGACAAGATAAAATCCATAGAAGATATCACAGTAGTTGAAAATGTCATGGCAGTAAAAATACTAACCGGGCAAATAGCCGCATTGGGTCGGATTATTTCGTGGTCAGTCGACAAATGTCACCGATTTTTCTCATTACAAAATAATAAGAACGATTTCTCTTGAAAAACAAAAAATTGAGATTTGAGAGTTGATATTATCATTTGAATTCTAGAACACTATTGCATTTAGATATTTGTAGTGTATTTCAATAGAGCTTATGACCAAACTGACAGTTTTGGGGATGCATGTCTATTAAATCAGTTTCAACTTTATTATGTTATTTATCAGTGTAATTTAATAGCTAAGTTGTCTATTTTTATTATATATTAGCATTTTCTAGGCTTACCTATTCTTAGAAACTAGGTGTCATCATGATCCTAAAGGTGAGATTTTATCATATGCAAATAGTAGAGTCTCATGGATTGGTACGAAGACGTCTGTACTTATCTTCGAGAGGCTATGAAACTCTTAGAAAAATTCACTTCTTTCATTTCTATCATGTTGATATATTGATTAAGGAGTTTGAGTCTTTGTCTTTCTATTCCCTTATAGATGATAAAGACAGAAGCTATTGTTAGTGATGATATTGCCCCAGGTCCGATGTTGCTAGGGGCCACGGCAGAGGCCGAAAAGGGGTACATGCTATAGCTAGAGCACTTGCCAAAACAACAACTGGGGAGCCTCCAGCAACTTTGGTTTGGGGGAAGGCAATTGAGGCTCCTACTGCTACTCCTGGACTTCAGCAGACTTTTGCGCACTTCTGAGCATGTTTGCTATATTAGCTCAAGTGAGATTGATCTAGATGCACCATGTACTTCATAGGCTAGGGGAGGAGCTCAGACTCCTGCCGCTCGTACTCTAGAGAAGCGGGTTAGGCCAGTGGCATCAGAGGTAAATCAGAAGAGTTTAGAGAGGTTCAAGAAGTATGATCCCATTACTTTCAGTGGCGTAGCTTCTGGGGATGCATAGGATTTTCTAGATCATTGTCACCATATTTTGTGCACTATGGGCATAGTTGAGGTGAGCTGGGTTGACCTTACTACTTTATAGCTGTCAGAGTCAGTGCATAAATAGTGGAATGCTTATGAGGAGAGTATGCCAATTGGCGTATCGTCACTTATGTGGACTTCGTTCTCTTATTTGTTTTATAGGGAGTTCATTCCACAAACCGTCAGATATGCATGGTGCATAAAGTTTGAGTAGTTGAAACAGGGGACTATGATTGTGTCTAAATATGCTGTGAGGTTTAGCGAGTTATCTCGTCATGCATTTACTTTGTTTTGTTCTATTATATAGAGTCCGCAGATTTATCAATGAGATCCGTAATGGTGTCAGAGTTCGGATGGCACAGGAGTTAGAGACTGATACTTCATTTCATTAAGTTGTGGAGATCACTCTGAGGATAAAGCACATCTACCATCTTGAGAGGGAGTATAGGGAGGCTAAGAAGCCTCATTGACAGGGAGGATTTGCCTATCCCTATTTTAGGGGAAGGGGGCATCATGGTAGAGGTTTTGTGGTTGAGCCAAGTCAGTCAGCACTTCAAGTTACACGTGGCCATCCAGTTATTCATGGGTCTAATAGTACTAATTTCGGATAGCTCCCACAACCACATCAGTAGAGAGGTCGCTTTGGGTGTGGGAGTATTAGGCACATGGTGAGATTGTCCTAGACTCCAGGCTAGTGTTCCTTCGCGGGTACTCAATCTATGGGTTTCGCTCCAGTTGCTACTTCACCTGTACAACCAGCTTGATATTAGGGATATACGGCTAGAGGATGTCCTTAAGGGTGAGGCCCATCTCAGTGTTATGCTTTCCCTAGTAGGGCTAAGACCATGGCACCAGATGATGTCGCTACAAGTATGGTTCCGATTTTTCATTGAGATAGATCAATTTTATTTTGATCCAAGTCCTATTTATTGGTATGAGTCATCATATCTTGCTTCATATATGGATATTTTTCGTTATTGTTGGACACTATTTGTGTGTTTTAACTTGTTGGGATCCTTATTGTGGTCGACCGTGCTTATTATTCTAGTTTGGTCACTATTGAGGGTTATGAGATTAGGGTGGACTTTTCGTCACAAATACGGTAGTCATGATGTAATTTCTGGATGGTTTATCCATGGCTTATGGTTTATATGCTCTACATGTATGCGAAGTTCGTTATGTGATGTGGTTTTGTTCTATGGGAGTGAGTTAGTGAAAGGTTTTCGATTGATGCGATATTTATCTTACTTATGAATCCGAGATTAAGATGGGAACCTCGTGTTCTTGTGGATCGATATGTTTGGACCAGGCTATGTACCACTATGGAGTTATGCTAGCATGAAATTCTTTGTCGATGTGGCATGTGATTTTCTTCTTCTTTTGGGGATGGATTCACAGTATGGTACTGATGAGGAGTTGTAACTGTTAGATTAGTTGGATAGCTCTCTCATGTGTTTCTCTTTTTGTCTTCAATTAAATTATAGTGGTGTATGTTGGGTTCAGATTGCGATGTATGTGTATAGGTGGTGTTTAGTGTGAGTTGTTAGTGGGGTGAGTGGTTATAAATTTTCACACGTTTCTTACATCATTATTAGTGTCGTGATAGTTTGGAACAAGGTTCCATTTTATATGAGGCAATTTACCAGCACTGAGTTTGGCAATGGGAAGCTATTGTGGTCATAGCAATTGCTATGGGCATATGGTGATGTGTTACATTGTGTGGTTATACGTTATGGATGTATGCATGAGTTGTTGCAACTGGTTAAGGTTGATACAATCTGTTTATGTGTGAATCAGGTGTTTGGGGGATGCTTGGATGTTGAAATTTGCTTCTAAGGCTTATCAGTATAGGATGAAGGAATAATCATAATTCGAGATGGCGTTGTGGGGCTTATGTGGATTGGGGTGACGTGGGATCACCCGTCATCTTGAGCATTAGCACTCCATTTGGTGGTTTATGGTCTTGAGTAGCTTCATATTATATATTATGATTTACATGTACAGTCAATTTTTGTTTTCTAGCATTTCGAGATTGAATTGAAAGGATGATTCTCATATTAGAAGCTTTACGCTAGAAGGGTAGATCACGTTTGACTTTTACATATTTGATCTAGGATCGGAGTTTAGATAGTATTGTTGGGTGGGGATGTTAATTTTGGGCTTAGGAGTATGCATGGAATTGGATTCTGATGTTCCTAGGTTGATTTAGCACTTTTGGCGAAAGTTTGCAATTTCAAGGTTTAGAATTTCCTCAGTTTTACCATGGATTGACTTATTGGCTATCGGGTTAGGATTTTGGTTTCAGAACATGGAATTGGTCCGGTTTGTTTTTCGAAACTTGTCTGCAAAGTTTGGCATCATTCCGAGTTGATTTGATAAGAATTAAACGCATGGTTGTGTTTCTAGAAATTCTTGAAGTTCGTTGTGATTTTCATGTGTTTTGGTATCTGATATGTGATTTTGGATGTTATTTTTGTTCTTTGAACTCGCGGGCAAGTTCTTATGGTTTTTATACACTTGTGTGGATTTTTGGTGTGGAGCCCAGAGGGCTCGAGTGAGTTTTGCATGTGTTTTGGAGAATTTTGAGTGAGTTCTAGTTTTCTAGTTTTCTAGTTTTCAAGTTGATATTGTGGGTCTCGCAAATGCGAGATTTCAATCGTATTTGTAGAACTCATACTGGGAGGAGGGAATGCATTTGCGAGGTGGGTTGGGGCCGGAGAGTTCACATTTGCGGACTCACTGATCGCATTTGTGATGGGCTCCTGGGATTGGGGAGTTCGTTTGTGATCACAGTACCACATGTCCGATAATGGCAGACGTCGCTTTTGCGAGGTGATAGTCACATTTGCAATATTGACTGGGATGGTCAGCTTCCACATTTGCGAGCTAAGTGTCACATTTGCGAACCCAAGGTTTCTAATTCCGCATCTTCACCTAAACATATAGCTGGGTATTTCGGGACATAGCTTTATTTATCACATTTTTGAGTCCTAAACTCAGTGAGAGCCGATTTTGAGCAGAGTTTTTATACCAAACTATTGGGTAAGTGATTTTGATTCATTTTTTATTATATGATATGATTATTTATGAGCTATAACATCTAAGTCATGAGATTTGATGAAAAAGTTTGAGGATTTTTTACTATATTTTAAAAAAATATAAAAATTTGAGATTTGAGAGTCGAATTGGACTCGAATTTAAAAACGAAACACATATTTGGACTCGTGGAGCTATAGATTTTCCAAATCTATCCTTCGATTTGGGTTTTGACCAGAAAGGCTCGGGGTTGACTTTTTTTGACTCTTTGGGAATTGTGTAAAGGTCTATTAATTAAAATTGATTTCTTTTTGCGTTATTTGCTGTTATTATGATTTTTGTTAGATTTAAGCTGAGCGGAGGTATATTTTAGAGGAAAGCCATTTTTAGAGTATTTATTGAGGGATTTTGTGATAAGTATCTTGCTTAACTTTTTGTGAGGGAACTACCCCATAGGTTTTGGCTTAATTTTTCTATGTGCAATCGATGTATACATGAGGTGACGAGTGTGTACACGGGCGTATATGTGCTTCATGAACGTACTTGACCCGAGGTTGCTCTTATGGTGTTGTTTAGATTGAGAGATTTGTACACCACATGTTTCCTATTGCGAATGATTACTTGAGTTCATATACCACGTTAATGATCATGTTTTTTGATTTTATTTCCGTAATGGCCAAGTTGGGTGTTCGTGAAGTTGTTGCTATATGGGGTAGTTGAATTCATTTTATAAGTTGAACACCCATATGTTTTCCCTTATTGATTGTACTTGTGAATTGCGTCGACATATTTGTGAGTTGATGTCTTGATGACAATTGTTGATATGTTGTGTTATTGTGATTTTGGAACACATGGATTTGTTGAGGGCATCTACTTTATTGTTGCGCACGCACCGAGACAAATGGGGCTATATGGGGATGATACGAATGGATTGAGGGCATTTTATTGATGAGGTTTGTATAGTGGTATGACGTTTTGTGTGTGCCATACATTTTTATGTGTGTTTGTTGGGATGTTTCCAATGTGCTTATTTGTATCTCTGTCATTTACTTGCTAATACCAAGGTAAATTCACCTATGTGGAGTTATTACGTCATATTTTGTTAATTTGTTTGTAACATAATGAAATAAAATAACAAGGAAGTTATTTTCATACATTACTTTATTACATTCTCGATAAATTTCTCTTGAACATATTATTGATAACTGACACAGTTTGTGTATATGTTGTGGCAGAAGGTCATTGTCATGCGGTTGTGGTACTTACTGAGGTATGAGGTATTTGCTGTGCAATTGTGGTAGTTGTTAGGGTTGAGGTCATTGTCATGCGAGTGTGACTTATACTGCGGAACGTGACCTCTATCATGCAAAGGTTATTGTAAATGTGGGCACGAGGTGCCATATGTATATGATTCGTGATTGTGACTCGTGATTTTTGAATATCAGATGTGGTAATTCGGGGTGATTGTTGTTGTAAATCTGGTGTTGGAATGGTTTGATGATTGGAACTGTCATTATTTTCTCTTAATTACTTTCACTTGTATTTTATTTATGCTTTGATTAGTTTACTGTTTTATCGCACGATTACTCTTTGTTGCCATTTATTGTTTTTGCTTTCTGTTGTTAGCCTTATATTGATATTCTGCGCAATTTATTTGATTACCGAGTGTCTTGACTTGAACCCGTTACTACTCCACTGAGGCTAGTCTTGATACTTACCGGGTACCAATGGTGTGCTCATACTACACTTCTATACATTTTATGTAGATCCATGTACATCAGATCGTGCCGGATGGTAGAGAGTTGAGTTGAGCTTGAGTTGGAGACTTCAAGGTATACATGTTGTTCACACTCGCATGCATCGGAGTCACCTTCTATTGTCTTTCATCGATACAATCATTTAAATTTTAGAACATTGTTGTATTTTACAAATTTGTAGTGTATTTCAGCAGAGCTTATGACTCCATACTACTGATTTTGGGGATGTATGACTATTAATAAGTTTCGGCATTATTATGTAATTTATCATTTAATAGCTAAGTTTTTTATTTTCATTATATCTCAGCATGTGCTAGGCTTACCTAGCCTTAGAGACTATGTGCCATCACAATCCTAAAGGTTGGATTTTGGGTCATGACAAATGCAAACAAGTTACAAGCTGCTCCAGAACAGCCTTGCACCTGCTTCCTGAAAAGGCTCGCAACTGCTTCCTTTCTTGTATAGACAGAGGATCTTTCAGTTCATATATACATCGGTTTGAAGTTGAATAATAGATCAATCTCTCTCTGTGCATGCTTCTAATTTATTTACTTCTAGTCTTTATTTGATAACATGATATCAGTACTAGATTTTACCTTGAGTACTTACTTTGAATGATGTGTTATTGTAGTTATCCTCGTCCAAAGGCTTCAGCTCTCATTGTAAGTAAAACTAAATTGTCATATTTATGAATTTCTACCCTTTATACAATGGGGTGAATGTGTCACGCCCCAAACCTGGGTGGTGAGACCGGCACCCGGTGCGTCACCTAACCTTGCTAATAACAAACTAAAGTAAGTGTTATGGTATAGTATGACCTACCTAGATGTAGTAAATCCATAAGAATAGATAACTAAGGCAATGAAACAAAAGATAACAATAGTCGTAAGTTTGACAAAGTACTACGCGAAGGACTTCAGTACACCTACAGATGCCTAGAGAGATAGCTTGTCATAGTTCTGTATATATTCACAAAGTGGGCCTAGAGATTAGCTAAAAGCTAGAGGAAATATGAGAGAAGAATTTCATAGGTGCCCATACAAGGACATAGTCGTATAGGCTGCATGACAGAAGGTAGTAATAACTACGAGATCGGAAGAGTTCCGACCATAGATCGTGGTGTGGAAAAGAAGCCTAAAGGGGAAAATGCCTTGACCTTTGGATTTGTTAATCAAGCAGTAGCCTAGAGGGAAAGGACAGTATTAATATATTCATAAAAGCTATAAGTTATGCAACTTATAAGGAAATCAGTCAACATTGGAGGATGATGTTCCAAAGCGGGTAATGGTGTTACACACCATCTTATTGTACGTGAGAGTACGTCGTAAACTAATTGAAGTGAGCTAACAAATGAGATCATCTTTGAAAGCACATAAAGTAATTTATCATGGTAACTCAAATTTTACATATATTGAAGGTCATTAACAATAAGTACAAAGAGGGTTGGAAGGTTTAGAAGATAAGGAATTGAAGAAAACAAAGTTCGTCGAAAGTCGACAAGTTTGGAATATTATGACATGCACTTTTGGGGTGAGACTAGGGTTCTTAACATGATAAGGAGGTTATTTAATGAGTTATGTTATTCATGTGATAGTCGTGTGTTATGCTTTGAAGTCAAGCGAGTTGTGGAATAAAAGTCAGCGAAAGTCATCACAAGTTACATTCATAAGTTTTAGTGAAAATTTGGGTCAAATATAACTACGATTTTATCCCCATATACTTAGAGTTATGGGGTGTTAAACCCATAAAATTTAAGCTCTATGAGTATATTTTCTAATGCAGTAGAATGTTTGTCAATACGACATCGGAGCACAGAGATATATGCATTTTTGCGAGACTACGCAAGCTGCTAGGTGACAAGTATGTGTGTCACCTACTTGGTTAAATGAGACACAAAAGAGGCTATTTTGGGTCAGCCAAAGAGACCATTTAAGGGCTTATCTCCTAAAATATATAACTCATTATATATCACAAATAAACAAGCGAAACCCCTACAAACTTCCTCCAAAAATTACCTACATACACTAATTGATTTTCTCTCCTTTTCAAGTTCTAATTGAAGGTAAAACCTAGAGTTTGAAGAACCAAGATAGGAGATGAGTTATCCAACAACTAAGGTAAGTTTACTGCTCTCTTTTATCTATTTTTTCTTCTGTAAATTCATGGAAAGTCGTTCCATAGTTGTAAGAACTCACAGGACGGTGATCGGAATCCGTGAGTTCGAGTTATTCACTTGTAGTGGTCTGTTTTATGGACGGTTTTGTGTTGCTGTTAGGATACGTGTTTTACTACTGTTTTCAGGAGTTTTGGAGGAGTAAGGGTGTGAAGAAACACCACATAAATGCAGGGTGGAGGGCTGGTCATTCTTCGTAACATTATCGGGATATTTGACACTACTATGGTGGTTGTTTTGTGTATGAAAATATTGGGGTGTATTGGGTTATTTTGTAGTATTTGTTTGGTGTATATAAGGTTGGAAATAATGTATATATGTTTATATTGTTGTATTCTTGTGTTCGTTGGTGTTATCTTGAATTTGGAGGAAGTAAGGATTATAGGGGAGATGTTGCCCGTTTCTATACAAAATAAGCTTGCCTATATTAGAAGTTGTACCGACCCTAATGCGTAAGAGCCACTGTCGCTAGCCCATATAAAAGGTCGTACCGACCTAAAGCATAAGAGCCACTGTTGTCAGCCGATATAAAAGTCGTACCGACCTAAAGCATAAGAGCCACTACCGCCAGCCCATACAAAGGTCGCACTGACCAAATGCGTAAGAGCCAATGCCGTCAGCCCAGTTCACCTGGCCAATCATCAATCGATAAATTCAAAACGAAGAAAGACATGCACAAGTAGAAGAAAATACATGAACGATAAAACCAAAAGGTCTTCTTCTATACACCACGAAAAAATACAAAGGCTACATTGGCAAACGCTCTCTGAAAGCCCCATACAAAGAATCAAAAAGGAAAAAGCCTAATCTACTTCCCCCTCAGGGACTGCGGACCGCCGGCCCCCTCAGAAACTACGTTTTCAATAGCCTCGGCCATGGCCTCAGGGTTTCAAATAGCCCTCTCCCCTTTAGTGACTCTGCTTCCATCATCATAGCCTCCCGAGTCACTGCTCGACTCATCTTCAAAAGGAAGCAGGGTCGTAGCTTCCTTTTCTAGGGTCTTCACCCTCACAATTTCGGCAATTAAATCAATGTCCACCATATATGTATCCTCGATCGTCTGTCTTCAATATTCTAATCGAGAATAATCGGGTTTGGAAAAGCTCAGCCTCTTTGAACATATTCCGGTCCTGATCATTTGTAGAAGCATCGTCCTCATTATGCGAGGCCACTAGCGCCTCTACCTCAACCCTGACTTCGGATAGCGTAGTAGCCAACTCAGTGCGGAGACTCCTATACTTGTTATTCTCAGCCCTTGTTTCTTCAAGGCAATGCCTGAACGAAACCATCTCTTCATGGAGGGCATCTCTCTCAGAGATCATCACGCTCAAGTGTCGCTTGAGTTCAAGAATTTTAGAATCTCTAGCTCAGAGCACCTTCCCTGTAAGGATATCTTTCTCCTTAAATACAAAAATTGACCAAAAGATATTAAAACATTGAATTTAGTTAGACTTACAGACAAAAACAAGCGGGGGCTATGTAGCTTGTTCAGCAAGCCAAGCCTTTTCTTGTGACACTGCCTCGAAGCGATCTCGAAGGCTACAGAGTTCCTCCTCCCTCTTGATAGAAATGGCCTTGAGTTCATCAGCCTTCAAGGTATGTTTCTCATATTCACCCTCATGGCGAGTCAACTCATCTTCAAAATCGGCAAATGATTGATTGTAAAGTGACTTGGCCTAGAACCATGAAGGAAATAAGGATAGCAAGTCAAAAGGTCCAAGCACCAAGCATGATTTACAAATAAATTTCCTGCTCACATAGCTTGTCGATCTCACTGAAAACAAGAAAAATACCAGACTCAAGATTTTTCTCAGGCGCAGCAGAAGGCTTTTCGAACATATTCTTATCACCACAGAACACCCCCGCATCCAGAAACTTTGTGTTGGGAAGATCTTGCATCTTCCTCGAAGGAAAAGGTGCTCCCGGAGGAGAATCACTCACGTCAATAACCTCGACTGAATCAATCGAGGCCATCCCTTGCTTCTAAAAAGCTTCAAAATTAGCCCCACCCCCTCGAATTGCTTATCAAGCATGCCTCGGTTTGAGAAAAATTTTGGTTATCAACCGGCACTATGATGGACCCCATTACACCCTCGTTGGCCTCTTCAGCCCGGGGCGAGGCAATGGTAGAATCGAGCCGCGTTTCGAAAGTCGCCAACTCAACAGTATGCAAAACAGCCAGATCCTCTCCCCCATCAGAAGCTATTAAAGGATTATCTTTTTTTTTGCTTCCAACTCGGGGGCTCCCGATGCTTCTAGGGTTAAGGCTGCAAAATCATACTTAGGTCATTCCACTCTAGCCTTCTTGGGTGTCGAGAGACAAGTACACAAGCTCCCTCACTTTTTCCTTTCCTCATCAGGTTTTGAGGTACCCGCTTCACTGGGCGGAGTTTCTCTCATCAAGAAGACCTCCCCTAAACCTGCCAAAATATGAAAATAAGCACAATGAATGTGAATACAATCAGTAGTGGCTTTCGTATAATAAAAGCTACAATAGAGAATGAAGTCTCACCGTGATCCTTGGCTTTCCATCGGGCCCTGGATAAATCGCTCCATACGCGCTTGACATGTGGGCAAATCGAGTCCAGTTTAGCTACCCAGGCTGGAAGATTCCTAACCACATTAGGATATACTACGGCAGCTGTACTGGCAGAATAAGTTAGTTCATGAGGGAATACATTCGTAAGAAAGCAATGGGCAGTTAGCCAGGTAAAATTACTTATGCTTCATGTTCCACCTTTCACGAACGACATCCTCTCTGTGGAGATCAAGTCCAAAGTCCTAACTTAGATAAAATGGCTCATCCACCCTCGTTCCTAGCCTCATCGATACTAGCAAAGAGGGCCCTTGAGGCCCCGCAGTGGAGTTTAATCAGACTCCCACGAAAAAGTCGAGGACTATATATTCTGATCAAATGGTCAAGAGTGAAGCGCTTTAATAATACCTGGTGATGTAAACAATATGCCAAAATGACGAATGAATTTTGGCCGAGGATCACATGATATCATTTGCATAAGTCGAGGATCACGGGGTCTATCAAAGGCATGTATGGCATCCCCGGGCCAAAGGTAAATAGATAAGTATACACACTGAGGAAGTCGGCTTTATACATCGTTATATCCCCCCCCCCCCCCGAGAAGGAATATCCACTAACACCGCATCTCCCCAGCAACAGTCGATTTTCACCCTCTCAACGTCTGTTATTAAACTAGCGTAACAAGACGCAGGCTCACTTTGCTCCGGATTCGAAGAATGTCTTTCGACCTTGAAATCAGAGGTCGTCTCAAAGACCTCTAGAACACGTTTTCTAGCATCAAAAGGTGTTGTTACTCTACCCTCAGAGGGGGCATGGAAGAGGAAGGCACGACTTCCTGAGAGATAGAGACAGAAGTGTTTGCCATTTTACAAAAAGAAAACAGGAGAAAGGTAGGATGGAAGAAAAAAATGTATTGGGAATCTGATTGCACAATAGAAAGAAAGGGTAAAAGGCTTGAGTATTTATAGAAGCCTAATTGAGGAGACCACAAGACAACCAACTACGATTCATTAATTCGAAGGTTTTGCCAATTACGTGGGCACAACCTTTAGAAGCCTTATCTGTTACATTGGTCACCTAGCAAGATGCTATTGTTTTCTTCGATGGAATCATCGAAGGGGCAAGGTCTCAAGGTCATTTCTCCTCGTTTCACTCTAAAAAATGCGGGTATTATCTATATGCGGCCAAAATCAAAAAGGCTAATTTTACAAATCAGCGAGAAATTGTGCGATTTTATCCCGAGGGGCCGAGGGAATAGCCCGGGATTCGAAGTCTTCGAGGTATCTTCGTGCCCGATATCGAAGTAGAATAAACTGGTGGTTATCACAAGTGAGCGGGTTGTTCCCTAGGAGCAGTACTTTATCTAACAACGCCCGGGGACAGTGACAGTCTGCGCCAAGCTGATTGAGTGATCGTACTGATTACTTATCTAATAAATGTACTTGTACCATATTAGGGTTACCCCATCTATAAAGGGGTTGCTTACCATTTTTGTGGAAAACATCTCTAACATGACATAATTCATCCAAGAAATATATAGCCATCGGCATGTCTGTATGCAGCCAAAATCGGAAAGGCCGATTTTATGATCAGCGATACATTGCACGATTTCACCCAGAGGGGCTGAGGGAATAGCTCGGGGTTCGATGACATTGAGGTCTCTTCAGGCCCAATATCGGGGTAGAACGAACTAGTCATTATTACAAGTGAGCGGGATGTTAGCTAGGAGCAGTACTTTTTCTGACAACGCCTGCATGGACAGTGACAGCCTGCGCCAAGTTGATTGACTTATAATATCGGTTACTTATGTAAGAAATGCACTTGTACCATAATAGGGTTCCCCTCATCTATAAAGGGGTTCCTTACCATTTTTGCAGAACACATCTCTAACACAACATAAACATTCCTTCTGTTGTCTAGCGTAAATATACTTTCTGTTTGGCCCTATTGCTTACATTTCTTGCGTTATTTACATTTATTATATCTCATTAATTATTCATCATTTATTTCTCATTATTGATCATAGAGAGTCGCTCGTAACTATTAGTCCTTCATCGACTATCCTTAGCCGGGTATCAGATTTGGTTTTGAGGCTCCGTGTATGCAAGCTCGAGGCCTCGATACCTAGCCTTTTGGTTCGTTTATTAAGCTATCTACAAGCCATCGTCTTAATTTCCAGTCCTTAACTTAGCATCAATTTCCAAACAACTATCATAAAATAGATTACATATTTTTAAAACCACAAAATCAAATCTAATTGTTATAACCATATACCACCTCGAATGAAACAAAGATAACCAATATCAATACAATTTCAAATCTCAAGTCAAGAAAAACTCATATGTGCTTTGACTCCCTATAAAAAATTATGCATGAATCTACCGAGGCGAACGACCAAACCCCATAAGAATAGTGTTATATAATAGCGCAAGGTCGTATGGCTTGATCCATAATAATAGTGTTACATAACACAACTGAGGTCGTACGGCCCGGTGCATAGATGCATCTCATAATACTGCAGAGTTCGTATGACCCGATCCATAATATTATTTCATAACACTATTGAGGCAAGCATCCCGATCCCATAGGAAAAGAGAATCTTCATTCATGCCAATAGACCTAAAGTTACGTACAAGTCATGAAACCGCGGAACTACCAACCACATAAGCACAACACGAGAATATGAATGCAAGAGAAAATATAATTTTACCGACTATCGAGTATCCTACCAAAAGAAAAAGTATAGAGACTCGGTCAATTACATTAATTCTAGTCTCAAGCTCAGTTATGAATTCAAGTAATCAAACAGACAAGATTAATTCAAGTATTACAGTTAAGGCATGATGTAATTCTAAGTCTACTGGGACATAACCAAGCATGAAACTTAACCATGGACGCTCATCACCTCGTATGTACATAGAACCCATAACATTTAGAACATAACAAATAGAATACCTACAAGGATAATTCCCTCTTACAAGATTAAGCAAGAGAATTACCTTGCTTCCAAGCCCACTACTCGGCCCTAAACTTCACTAACACCTCAAATCCGCACTGAGAAAGTTGAAACTAGCCATAGAACGTGTAAACAAATCAATTTATGCTCAAGAACACATAATCTAACTATTAGAATCAATTCCTAACTCCACCCAAAAAGTCAACAAAAGTCAACCCTAGACCCTACGCTCCCGGTTTCTAGAAATTTTTGAAGATAAATATTACCCATGGTATCACGAACCCAAATATATAAGTTATTTCCAATTCTATAAACAATTTTGTGGTCGAATCTCATTTTTACCAATTCTCGATTTTCAACAAAATCCAAAATCTACAAATTTTCATGTTAAAAATCCCATATAATTCATGTATTTAGCTCACAATGAGTAGCAATCACTTACCTAGTGATACTTGATGAAAATGGCTCTCCAAAAAGCTTCCAAATCACCAAAGTCAGGAGAGAATGTAATGAAATGACCTTGAGTCCCGAAATAAAACTTATATTCTGCCCAGGTCCTTCCTCTTTGCGATTGCCGAAGTACCCACATGACCGTGAAGGCCAAAACTCCCACTGCTGAAATTTCCTTCTTCGCGATAGCGAAGGACCTCACACGACAAGAGCAATAGCCAACCAAACCTATGTAAACGCAAGCTGAGCACCGCAAATGTGAAGGCTAGAATCCCTGCCCCTAGAACTTTCTATTATGTGATCGCGAAATGCCACAAGCGATCTTGAAGTTCAAGCTTCCAACCCAGGCCACCACCTGCTACCTATCATGTTGGCGACGCTCTCCACGCTAACACGAGCTCAACTAGCCTTCAATCCGCAATTGCGACCCATCTTCTGTGAATGCAAAGAATAAGTCTCCACCCATAGCCACATAACATATCCCGATTGCATATCACCTCCGCGATCATGGTTCACACCAGATAAAGGCAAAATCTGCCTACTTCAACATTGCTCGGGGTGGTCCAAAACTGACCCAAGCACTCGGTACCCCCTACAATCATACCAACAAGTACATAAACATAATTAGGACGTACTTGAGGTCTCAAAACACTTAAGATAACATCATAACCATGAATCGGACCCTAAACCAAACTAGTCCACTTCTAAACTTCAAACATCTTCCAGTTAAAATTGATTATAACAAATCATACTTAGACAACTCATAATGAAACCAAATTTCACGCACAAGTCCAATATGACAAAACAAACCTGCCCCCAAGACTGGATAGCCAAATCGGGTCAGATATCACCAAAGTCCACCACAAGTAAAACTTTAAAAATGCCAACTCCAGCAATAAGCTGCGAAATAATCCCGGCCTACCCGATACTCGATCTGAACATATGCGTAAATCCAAAATCACAACACAAACCTATTTGAAGCTTCAAATCCCCATTTTGATGGCGTTTACACAAAACGCTAACTTAAGTCAAACTTGGCCACCTTAGGCCATTATTGGAACTAGTGTTTTGAATTAAATTAGAACCCTTTCAAAACCAAAGCAACCACCCCTCACAAGGCATAAAATAGTAAGTAAATATGGGAAATCGTATATAAGGGAATAGGGTTCTAGAAAACAAAATGACCGGTAAGGTCGTTACATTCTCTACCTCTTAAACAGAAGTTCATCCTTGAACGGGTATTGTATCGTACATGAAGTGTCAAATAAGTGTGGATACCTTCTCTGCATATCCTCCTTGGCCTCCCAAGTAGCCTCCTTGGCTGGCTGAACTCTCCATTGAACCTTCACAGTAGAAACCTCTTTAGAACTCAACCAGTGGACCAGCCTATCAACAATAGCAATCTAGCTCCTCGTCGTAACTCAAGCACTCATCCATCTGAATTTTGCTCTAATCCAACACATGGGACATGTCAACATGGTACATACGGATTATAGACATGCAAAATACTAGATAAACTCATATTAAGCTAGGAGGCAAAGCAAGCCTATTGGCATCCTGACCAACTCGCTCCAAAACCTCGAACGGGCCGATGAACCTCGAATTCAACTTTCCTCTCCTCCTTAATCTCATGATACCCTTCATTTGCAACATTTTCAAAAGTACCTTCTCGCCCACCATAAATGACAAATCACACATTTTTTTATCCACGTAAATCTTTTTCCTAGACATTGCCATGAAAAGTCTCTCCTGAATCAATTTTACCTTATCTAATGCATCCTTTACCAAATCATTACCATATAAGCCTCAATTGGCTCAAACTAACTAATAAGGGAGCTACATCATCGTTCATACAAGAACTCAAATGGGGCCATCTCGATGCTAGACTAATTTCTTTTATTGTAAGAAAACTTGACTGATGGTAAGAATCGGTCCCACGACCATCTGAAGTCAATCACACATGCTTTAAGTATATCCTTTAGAATCTGAACTATTAGCTTAGACTTTTATAGATCTACCAATGAAAGGTCGGGTACCCAAATCACTTTATATTGCTCTGCAAAAATGCAAAGTCAATTGAACCTTGATAGGCACGCTATGCAACCGGGCGATCTCCTGGATTTAAATCTTGGAAAACCTCTCCAAAGTATATGTATTCTTCACTAGAATAAAGTGTGCCGAATTGGTTAGTATGTTGATAGTGACCCAAACGATATCAAACTTCCTTAACGTATGTGGAAAACCAACCATAAAATCCATATTGATGCACTCTCATTTCTACTCTTGTATAACCATCTTCTAAACTAAACCACCTGGCCTCTAGTGCTCATACTTAAACTACTTGCAATTTAGACATCTTAATGCATACACAACAATCTTCTTCTTTATCTGCCTCTACCAGTAATGCTGCCTCAGGTCACGATATATTTTTTGGCACCTCGATGAATGGAATAATGCAAACTGTGTGCCTCTTCTGGAATTGAATCCCTCAGATCATCAACATTTGGAACCCATAAACAACCCCCGAGTCATAAAACACCATCATAACTGATATTCACCTCCTTGACTTCCCCTTATAGTACCGTTTCTCCATGAACTAGCAAGTGGGGATCATTATATTAATGATACTGAATCTGCTCGAATAAAGAAGAGTGGGACACAACACATGCAAGAACTTGATTTGGCTCTAAAACATCCAATCTCACAAGTCGTTTAGCTAAGAAAAGAATGTCCAAAGCCAATGGCCTCTCCTTTAGTAGAATGAATGCCAAACAACCCATACTCTCAGCCTTTCTACTCAAGGCATTCACGACCACGTTTGCCTTGTTCAGATGATAAAGAATGATGATATCATAGTCCTTCAGTAACTCAAGCCACCTCATTGCCTCAAATTAATATATTTTTCTTAAATAGATGTTATAAGCTATTGTGATTGGTTTAAACCTCACACGACATTCCATAAAGATTATTCCTCTAGATCTTGAGAGCATGAACTATCGCAGCCAATGCCAAATCATGCACGGGGTTATTCTTCTCGTGGAGCTTCAAATGACGAGAAGTATACATAATATATCGCCCATATTGCATCAATACACAACCCAATCCAACGCGTGAAGCATCACAATAGACAGTGTACATCCGTGAACTTGAAGGCAAAATCAACACCGATGTTGTAGTCAATGCGGTCTTGATCTTCTAAAAGCTTCTCTCACTATCAATGGACCACCTGAACTGAATACCCTTCTAGGTCAATCTAGCCAAAGAAGTTTTAATAGAGGAGAATCCCTCCACAAACCAACGATAATAACCTTCTAGCCCCAAGAAACTACTTATCTTGATCCCTATGGTAGGATGAAACCAACTTTGAACTGCCTCGATCTTCCTGGTATGCACCTTAATATACTCTTTTGATACAACATGCCCAAAGAAAGACACGGCATCTAACCAGAACTCACACTTGGAGAATATAGCATATAGCTTGTTTCCTTCAAAGTTTGAAGCACTTTCCTCAAATACTACTCGTTCTCCTCCACGCATGCGAGTAGAAGAATATGCCATCAATGAAGACAATGACAAATGAGTCAAGATATGGCCTAAACACTTGATTCATGAAATCCATAAATGCTTCCAGAGCATTAGTCAAGCCGAAGGACATCATTAGAAACTCATAATACCCATATCTAGTCCAAAAGGCTGTCTTCGGAACATCCAAAGCACAAATCCTTAGCTAATGATGCCCTGATCTCAAGTCGATCTTTGATAGCACCCTAGCACCCTGTATCTAATAAAATAAATCATCAGTGCATGGAAACAATGCATGTTCTTGGTAGTGAACTCATTCGTATACCGGTAATCAATGCACATATGCATACTCTTATCCTTTTTCGTCACTAATAACACTGATATGCTCCAAAGTGGCACATTCAACCTGATTAAACCCTTATCGAGCAACTCCTGAAGCTAATCCTTCAGCTCTTTGAACTCCGTGAGAGCCATATGGTAAGGAGGAATAGAGATAGGCTGGGTTCTTGGTGCCAAATCAATGTCAAAATCGATATCACGATCCGGTGGATGTCATGTAAGTCAGTAGGAAATACATATGAAACACACTAGAACCATAGGTATAGAATCCAACGTAGGAGACTCCATAGTAGTATCTTGAACAAAACTCGATAATACAAACAACCCTTCTCAATCATATGTCGAGCCTTCAAGAAAGAAAAAGAACCCGACTACAAGAATCATGATAAAATATTTTCATTCTTACTAAGTCGCAAAATATGACCAAAACATAAGGCAAAATGATATAAATGTCAAATACAACCATCAAGAGCTACTAAATTCCCCAATGCCCGGTGTTACTAGTGCATTAGCTCGGTGATAGAATAAAATAAATATAGAGGGAGGACACTCTGGTTGTTGTGGGTCGAAGCATGGAAACCAGCTCACCACTAAGTCTCCAGCTGAAGTGACCACGCGTTTGATTGACCACTCGATGTACCTACATATATACCTACACAATCAGTCCAGAAGTGTAAGATGAGTACATAAATCAATGCATACCCAAAAAGTATCTAGTCAATTTCCGACTCCACTCAAAAAAGTCAACCATGGGCCAACGCACCCGGATTCCAAATTTCAAAGATAAATATTGCCCATGGCATCACAACCTCAAATATATAATTTAATTCAAATTCCATAACCAATTTCGTGATCAAATATCATTTTTACTAATTCTAGTTTTTCAATAAAATCCCACAATCTCTATAATTTTCATGTTAAAATCCTCATATAATTCATGTATTTAGCTCACAATTAGTGAAATCACTTATCTAGCGACACTTGATGAAAATGGCTATCCGAAAGGCCTTTAAATCATCAAAGCCAAGAGTGAATGTGATGAAATGAGCATCTAAGTCTTGAAATGAAACTTATATTCTACTAAGGTCCTTCCTCTTCATGATCACAAAGGCCAAAATTGTGACCGCTGGAATTTCCTTCTTCGTGATCATGAGGGACCTCACTCTAAAGCGAGCTAATTATTGCAAACTGCGAAGGCCAAAATCCGAGCCCCCAGAACTTACTACTACGTGATCATGAAAAGCCTCAAGCAATCGCAAAGCTCAGGCTTCCAACCCATGCCACACCCTATCAACACATCGTGTTCGCGACCCTCTCCATGCGACCGCGAATCTCAACAAGCCTTCGATTAACCATTGTATCCCTTCTTCTACGAACTCGAAGAACAACTCTCCGCCAATCACCACACAACACAGTGCAATCGCATAGCGCCTCTATGATCGCGATTCGCACCAAATAGAAGCAAAATCTGCCAAGTTCAACATTGCTCCGGGTGGTCAGAAAATCACCTGGTACACCCGAGACCCCGTCCAATTATACCAATAAGTCTAGAAATATAAGCCGGACCTACTCGAGGTCTGACAACACTTAATATAACATCACAACTAAGAATCACAACCCAAACTAAACTTATCCACTTATAAACTTCAAACTTCATCTAACTAACTCCGTACGCGACGTATCGTATTTAGACAACTCAGAATGAAATCAACTTTCACACACAAGTCCAATATGACAAAATGAACCTACCCCAAGCTTGAAAAGCTAAACGAGGTCCGATATCAACAAAGTCCCACAAGTCTAACTTAGAAAACTCTAAGACCTTCAAAATGCTAACTTCAGACAATAAGCATCATAATTCACCCGAACACCTGAAACTCAATCCGAACATATGCCCAAGTTCAAAATATCCAAGCAAACCTATTAGAACCTTTAAATCCTGATCTCATATAGTTTACTCAAAGGATTGACTTAATTTGAACTTGGCCACCTTAGGCCAATATGATGGAGCTAAGTGTTGTAAATTCAACTCAAATCCTTCCAAAACCATGCCAACTGCCTCCAATAATTCGTAAAATAGGAAAAGCACATAAAAGAAGTGTTAAATAAGAAAACGGGGTTCTAGAAAGCAAAACAACCGGTCAGGTCATTACATTCTAAACTTCCTAAACAAACGTCCCTTATAAATGTGCTTAGAATCATACCTAAAGTATCGGATAAGTATGGATATCTTCTGTTCTTGTCCTCATTCCTCTCCTGAGTAGCATTCTCGATCGGCCGACCCCTCCATTGAACCTTCGCTGCTAAAATCTCCCGAGACCCCAACCTGCAAACCCGCCTATGAACAATGGCAACTGGCTCCTCATTGTAACTCAAGCTCTCATATTTGAACAGTGCTATAATCCAACATAAGGACCTATCGGAATAGTACCTTCGGAGCATAAGACACGTGAAATGGCAGATGAACTCTCGATAAGATAGGAGGCAAAGCAAGCTTGTATACAACATCACCAACTCGCTCCAAAACATCAAACAGACTAAAGAACCTCGAACTTAACTTGCCTCTCGTCCTAAATGTCATCATACCCTTCATCAGCGAGACTTTAAAAGTAATTTCTCACCCACCATAAATGATAATCACACACTCCTGATCCGCATATCTCTTCTACGTGGACTTTGTCGTACAAAGTCACTCCTAAATCAACAATACCTATCCAAGGCATCCTTTACAAAATCAATACCATATAAACTAACCGCATTGGGCTAAAACCAACCGATGGAAGAACGATATCGTCTGTTGTACAAGGCCTCAAATGGAGCCATCTCAATGTTGGGCTGATAGTTGTTGTTATAAGGAAACTCAGCCAATGATAAGAATCAGTCCCACTGCCCTACAAAGTCAATCACACTCAATCTGTCCCATTTTCTAGAATCTGTATTGTCTACTCAAAATGTCCATCGATCTGAGGATGAAGGACGTGCTGAGCTCTGGATGGGTACTCGACCAGTGTTATACTGCTTTCCAAAAATGCGAAGTGAGCTGAGTTTCTCAATATGAAATTATCAAAAATAGAAATGCCATGCAACCAGAAGATCTCCTGGTTATAATGGCCACCCTCTCCAAAGTATATTTAGTCATCAGTTAAATAAAGTGCGCAGACTTGTCAGTCTGTCGACAATGACCAAAATGATAGCAATTTTACTCAACGTTGTGGCAAAGAAACAATGAAATACATAGTGATGTGCTCCCATTTCCACACAGGTATAATCATCTGTTGAAGTAAACCGCCCGTCCTTTGGTTCTCATACTTAACCTGCTGGCAATTTTGACATCTCGGTACATACTCAACTATTTCCTTTGTAATTTGCTGCCACTAGTAATACTGCCTTAGGTCACGATACATCTTTGTGGCACCTGAATGAATGGAATAATGCGAACTATATGCCTCCTCTAGAGTCATAGAACACCATTATCTCTGATAGTCACCTCCTTGGCGTCACCTTGTAGTATCGTTTCTCTAAGGACCTGCAAGTATGTATCATCATACTGATGAAACTAATTCTACTCGATTAAAGAAGACCAAGCCACAACACATGCAAGGACTCAATTGGGCTCTAAAATATCCAATCTCATAAGTCGTTAGCTAAGGACTGAATATCCAAAGACAATGGCCTTTCCTCTGCTGAAATGAATGCCAAACTACTCATACTCTTGGCCTTTATACTCAAGGCATCTGCGACTATATTCGCCTTGCTCAGATGATAAATAATGGTGATATCATAGTCCTTTAGTAACTCAAGCCACATATGCTACCTCAAATTAAGATCCTTCTACTTAAATAGATGCTACAAGTCATGATGATCTTAAGGAACTCATCTCTAGAATATTTAGGGTTGAAAACAGAGTGAAATAAGCTAAGTCCCGAATTTTCCCTCTTTTACCCAACTTCACACATCGCATTTGCGAAGTCTAGTTCATAAAATGCAATGTCTGCAAATGCGAATAGTGCATCATATGCACAGGAGTGGCAAATGCGATGAAAACTTGGTATTTGCAAAGAGCACCCCCTTCGCAAATACGAAGCTTCTCAACACCGCACTTTATCACGAATTTGATGCCATAGTCACAAGCGTGAATAGAGTAAACTTTGCAAAATCAACTTATTCTTCGCAAATGTGAAGATCTTACCCTCAGCCCATGCTCGCAAATATGATCATTTGACCGCAAAACCGAGCTCGCAAATGCGAGCCAAACCTCACAAATTCTAGATCAACAACTGAACACCAAAAGCTTAAATGCACCAGCTATTCCGAATCAATCCGCAATGCCTCCAAAACTCACCCGAGCCTCTCGGGCTCCAAAAAAATATGCAGACAAGTGTAATAACATCCTAAAAACTTGCTCACTACCTCAACTCATCAAAATAACTCCATATAATAAGAATCGATCATCAAAACTCAATAATTACAACTTTAAAACATATTTTCACAAGTTTTCACATAACACATCTAAATGCGCTTGGGTCACCGGGACCACAACCAAATTTGTGTACAAGTACAAAAATTTCATATGAACCTGCCAGATCGTCAAATGACCAATTCGGCATCATTTACTAAAAATATAGACCGTGCCAACTCAAGTCTCATTTTAAGCCACATTTTCTTCAAAATTGTACATAAAAGCTTTCCAAAAAGAGACACGGACCATGCACATAAATAAAAAAATATCAAGTAAAGCTATGAGAGGTCTCGGAACATTGAAATTAAAGTTAGTACTCAAAATGACATATTGCTTCATAACATTATCGGACCAGTAGTCCAAACACCAGAAGATGTCATGCCATTTAGACAATATTATATATAGCCATATACCTTTTATATAGCTTACTTGTCAAAATTTAGATCAAGATCCCAGAAGGATCAAAATTCCTAAAGCATATAAAGGTCTTTACAAAACCATTGATATGAAATGGTTTATTCTAATAAATATTATTGAGGTTTTGTTAGTTATACATCTGCAAGACATTCATTAGATCAACATAAAGTATCGCCGGGACAAGTCATCTATTTGCAAGTTTGGACGCCGACATATCATGTTGTTCTACAAGCTTTATCAGAAAAATGACGATATTAATATGCAACAAATTCGATCAAGTAACAATCTCACAGATTTGTTCACCAAATCTTTTCCAAGTGAAACTTTTGATACGAGATGGTATACATGATTAGAATTAGAAGATTAAGATATCTAAAACAATGTCTTTATTAGGTGGAGGAAAATAGGCGTTGTACTCTTTTTCCATTAACTATGATTTTTTCACTATATTTTTCTTGTAAGGTTTTTAATGAGGAAGTTAGCAGTATGTATTACTAGATATATGTACTCTTTCTTTTCACTAGGATTTTTACCACAGGGTTTTTTCTAGTAAAGTTTTAATGAGGCACATTGTCTAATGATAAACATCCAAGGGAGAGTGTTATGAAAATATTTTATATTATGGATGTCATATTAATACTCTGTTGTAGATAATATTCCTAAACAAGCATATCCATTTAATAATATGTTATACATGATCTTCCTGAAGAAGATTATCCATTTGGCACTACATTGATGTTTATTACCTATAAGAAACTGGTTGGTCTCAAGTAGCTTGTATGCGGTGGAAATCGGAGCTACTCGATTTCTTCCTTCGATGGAAAAATGATACCACGTCGGAAGGCCAGGACGTCGAGTTCGGGGTCCAAGTTCCTTTCCAAGAGCGAGGTCGATATCACTTACCGAGGTTAGAAGAGGGCATATTTTGAGATGATACTGGTATAATTCAGTAACAGAAAAAGCGAGATATCCCTAACTGGCTGAAGACCATGGTGTGAATTTCAGAATGGATTGATCCTCAACGGTTAATCAGTTCTCAAATATGATTTCCTACTATAGTTAGAAGTGCTTATTTAGGACTCTCCTATTATATAAAGAGGGATATCATCCATTTGTAACACACAATATTGATAGAGAAGAATATATACACTCATTACTTTCTTATTATTTCACTTTAGTGTTCATCAAAGTTGCTTTATCATTTGTCATCCCTATTATCAAACCTCAAAACTACCATAGATCGAGGTCGAGATTTGGCTTGCATACCGGTTTGATTTATTTTATCTCTAATTTATCTATTTAAATTCTTTGTTTATTAATTGATGTTGGATTAAATCACATATCCTTAAAACCACAATTTATGTTTTATTGCTACTCGAATTTTAGGGTAAACAGATTTGCACCCACTATAGGGCTAAGGATAATAGTGATTGTTTTTAGTGTTGATTCTGATAACACACATTATTTCACACTTGTTCCTGTCAAGTATTTGTGTTCCTGGGTTAAAACATGTCAAACTCACAAAACGCACTCGTACATAGTGATGATGGTCTCGGATTTCATGGGGAAAATGACAATCTAATTTCTCCAGGAGCTGGGGTACAACCGGCTAATCTTGGAGGAGCACCAGTTGCCAATCTAGCCGACATAAGTTCACAATTTGCTCTAAATACAGACCTAGACGCGAACCCCAAAGGGAGTGCACGTAGGGAAGGCCAGGTGGTCAAGGAACACAGGGCAGAGGAGAAGGAGGAGTTAGTCTCCAGGTGATATTCAAGATGTTACAGGCTCAGTAGGATGCAATCGCTCATATGCAAAATCAACATAGGACTCCAAGTGGGGTCGATCCAGAAATCACTCACCGTACCGAGCCAGTGCCAGAAAGGTCAAATAGTAACAAATCAGAGACTGATCCTATAATAATGAAAATGCTTTAGGAGATTGTGAGCACGTGATTTTTGCCCTACCAAAAATTACTTCCAAAATACCAAAAGAAAATAGCCTTTTTGTTGTTTGCAATTTTTTGCGGATTTTTGTTCTTATTTTTCTTATTTTTTGTTTGCATTTGTGTGGGCATGCTCATATGTTTAAACTAGTTAAAAAATACAAAAATATTGCATTTGGGATTCAATTCCGCAATTAGAAGTTAATTAATATTTTTGTGATTTAGGATTTTAATAAATAGTTTGACTAAAAGATAAAGAAAATAAAGAGATGGAAAAAATGAAGAGAAAATCGGACTGGGCCAGCTAAACCGGACCAAAACTAGGCCCAAACATATCAGTGACCCGGTCCAAGACCAGGTCTCTCATAGACGCCTCCAAACGACGCCATATTGGCGTTTCTATCTCGAGCCGTTGATCAAATCAAATGGACGGCTCAGATCAGGCCTCCTTTTATCCAAACGACGTCGCTTCGAGGCGCCTAATCGGAACCGTCTATTTCGCTCGATCCAACGGTCCCAAGCTCCCCCCTGATACCCGACCCATTCCCATCTGAGATCGACCCATTCCCCTTTGACCAAAACGACCCCATTTCGTTTAAGTAATTTGATCTGGACCGTTAGTTCCCACCATCCAACGATCTAGATTATTTGAGGCATTTTAATACGCTAATCCCCTACCCAAACCCCTTCACTCACTTTATTCCCAAACAACCCATCCCCCATCGTCTCTCTCTCTGAAGATCAGAGACAAGCCCCAAGAACCCTAGCCCGCCGCCCTCTTTCCCCTTCGCCTGAAACCCGGCGGCAACAACGCCGCCGGTCACCAAACTAACACCATAGAACCCCCATCACCCCCCAAACCCAAATCCCCAAGCCTCTTACCTCGAATCATCTCCGAGCTTCTCGAATCTTCGATCGAAGATTCGAGTCGAAACTCAACCAACGCCAAACCGTCCCAAAATGATACCAAACACTCCCCTAGCCTCCCTCGTCACCAAACCATAATTGGTTTGGCTCGAATCAAACCCAAACTGCTCGAGCCCAAATCCGAGCCCCAAGAACTTTAGAAGAGTTTCAAGCCTGTTCGAAGGTTTTTGAGTCTCCAATGGGTTTTAGTCGAAGTGTTCTTACCTGAGAACACTCGATTAAAGCCCGTTTGGTCTCAAAAAAAAAAAAAATTTAAGTCCGTTTGGTCCAAGCCTGTGTATTTCTGATTGATTTTCTTGAGGTATTTCTTCCCTTTTGTTTTCGTTTGTTAGTTTAGTTATGTGTGTATCTTTGTATTTTTTTTTCAATTTTTTTCAATTTTTTTGTTCTTCCTCTCAGACCTTTTATTTGGTCAATTTCGTTTCTGTTTCGATTATTGGATTGTGTTTTCCATAGAATATGTATTCGTTTCGATTAGCGTCGTCGAATAGTTAGTTTCGTATTTCCCTGTCTTCAGCCTAATTGCTGTGAATCACTGACTTATTTGTCGATTATTTGTTATCGATTATGCGTGTTATAATCGATTGGACGAATATCATCGATTAGTTATATAGGCCTGCTTGTTTAGAACAATATCGTCTAAATACTGATTAAGTCTGTCTTGGACCACTGTTGAATTAAAGACTAAATTGTTTGTGGTTAGGATATTGGAATTGGTTATAGCTGTGACTTTAATAAAGACTCATAATTTAGCTGATTGGCCTGTTAATTGCACATCAATACACCCTCAAAATTGTTTGTTTAAATGGATTAAAAGGGAAGCCTATAGTGTGAATTACAACCTGTTTAGATACTAAGTAGTTGGATGTCAGAAATCAGTCTCACTTAGGATTAAAAAAGGGGTGCCACGCACATGTTGAAGTGAGTGGAACCTGTTGGACAGCAGGTATTCCACTAGTTTCTGCACTTCAACAATTTTAAAATAAGCCCCATACTTAGACAATTAAAGGTGGGAAGTACAGAGGGAATAACATGGGTTTAATCAGTTTTTAAACAATTAAAAGGGGCTGCAGGACTGGTTTCAGTTCTGGATATATATAGGGGAGGCCATAGACATTAAGAGGGGGATTTTTGGAAGGAAAAAAGGCTGATATACACTCTAGTATACACAGCCTCAAACGATCAGTTTTAGAGCTCTAATCATCAGTTTAAAGGCTCTCTTAGCCATCAGTTTCAGAGAATTGTTGCTCGGTTTAAGTCTGCCCTATTTTTTCAGTTCCAGAGGTTTCTTTTGAGTTCACTTAAGAGCTTGTTTTGGTTGCTGGTTTGGGTTTTGCTGAAATTGCTGTTGTTGGTTTTAAGTTCCCTACTGGGTTTAAATCACTCCCTGAAATTTTTTGGCTATCTCTCGCTATTGGGTCTTGTATTGTTGCTGCCTGGTTGTCTGAAGTTGCTATTTTACTGTTGTAAATACCTTGCTTTTGGTTCGAAGCATTGCTGGAATTTCTTGCTATTTTGGCCATTGTTTCTTTGGTCTCTTTGCTGGAATATATCTTTGTTGCTGTTGATATTGCTGGTGCTATGTTGGTGTTGCTGTTACTTATCCCCTCTCTCTTCATTTCTATTGTTGAAATTCCAGGTACATTCTTACTGTTTGAAGCTGTAATCGCGAATTGAAGGAATGAAGTTTTCCAATTAAGTTTAAATGTACTATTATCTTTTGGATAGAATTGGCTAGGTATGTTTGTATTCATTTGGAATAATTCGAACGTGTAATGGAACCATATAGATTCGGATTATTAAACCTCAGCATGTTAGTTTAATTACTGTAAAATTACTCCCATTTGAAGTATATTGGTAATAGGACAGTTATATTGGATTAGGAAATAGTGAATCAGTAATAATGTCAGAATCCAATTTAGTTAAAGTTTCTGGATTTTATATAATTGCGAACCATTTATTTGCTAGGAAGTCGTTTGCCAGCTTTAATTCGTGTTAGCCTGTTTCAATTTTAAAATCATACTCTTGTTAGATTTATATTCTGTTAATAGCCATGCCATGCCTAGCTTAAATCGACTGTAAAATCTTGTTGAGATCTAATAATAGATATAAAAATAGGTACATCAAAATGAGTGAAGTTTGTAATTCAACCTAGGTATGGCTCACGTAGTTTGCTCGCATGCCTTCATTTGAATTAAGGTAGCAGCTTAATATGAATCACTCAATTATTTGCACCCTCGAACATTTGTAGGATTTTGTTAAGTAAATAGAACAATTGTACAGACCCATAGAAAATATAGTGTGCTTTAGGATCGGCCTTAACAAAAGAACGAGACGAGCCTCGCCGCATTAAATACACAAATACGGGGCCCTCAATAATAGCTTATGAATACTTAGACTTGGAAAGACCGTTTAGTAAATATCACGGTTTTTCCCAAAGTTAATAAATGCGTAGAAGCTTTAGGCGCGAATAATAATTATATTACTTTCTCAAATACGGGTGCCCATCTATGTGACCCAAATCCAAATCTCAACGAAGTCGAAATGTGTTAAAGGCCCCAGGCGTACTGGTACGGTGTGGTCCGAAGTACATTTTCATGACGTTGCAATTCTCTATAAAATAACAAATACTAAAAGCAATTTACTAGCCCTTTAAATAATGAATGAGATGAGCCTCGCCAAATAACACGCAAATTGCGGGGCCCTCAGTAGGTGGTTACTTTAAATGCTTAGATTTCGGGACATGCCGTTTAGCTAATTTTACGGCCTTCTCAAAATAACAATACGCTAGTCGCTTTAGGCGCGCCTTTAATAATGTATTTTCTTAAACTCGGGTGCACATTTATGTGACCCAAATCCAAATCTCAACGAAGTCGCAATGTGTTAAGGGCCACAGGCGTACTGGTATGGTGTGGTCCGAAACATATTTTCACGACATTGCAATTCTTTTGTTAAAAATAATAATAATAATAATAATAATAATAATAAATAAAAAAGCGGTTAAAGGTTAAATTTCGCACATAAGTTAAAGTATGTCATAAATCAGATAATTATGCCAAATATAACAGTTGAGCTACCGTGCTAGAACCACGGAACTCGGGAATGCCTAACACCTTCTCCCGGGTTAACTGAATTCCTTATTCGGATTTTTGGTTCGTAGACCGTAATATAGAGTCAACTTTTTCCTCGATTCGGGATTCAACCGCTGACTTGGGACACCATAAATCTCCCAAGTGGCGACTCTGAATCTTAATAATAAATCCCGTTTTGATTGTCCTTTAATTGGAAAAAACTCCTTTACCACGCCCTTCGCGGGGTGCGGCAATGCAAAAAGGAGGTGTGACAGAGATCACAAAAAGAATTGAGTCAAAAGAAAAAAAATGGAAGATAATGATACAAAAAGTGGAAACATACAACTCCCGAGTTGATCAGATACCAAGGCACCCCCAATTCTAAAGGGTTTGAATTCGAAATAGTTTGTGCAGAAGCTTTTTCCTTAGTGTGCGGCTCCGAAGCCTGGTCCTAAGAAGTTCCAAATGCTGGATAGACCTAAATACAATGGGACCACCGATCCAAATGAACACATCACTTCGTACATGTGCAGAGTAAAGGGAAATGATTTTGAAGATGATGAGATTGAGTCCATTTTGTGGAAAATATTTGGGGAAACTTTATCAAAGGGAGCAATGATTTGGTATCACAACCTGCCACCGAATTCCATCGAATCATTTGCCATGTTAGCAGATTCTTTCGTGAAGGCACACGACGGGGCCATAAAGGTCGCAATAAGAAAATTGGACCTTTTCAAGATAAGACAAAGGGATAACGAAATGCTGAGGGAGTTCGTATCTTGATTTCAAATGGAACGCATGGATTTGCTACCGATCATAGATGATAGGGCCGTTCAACATTACACCTAAGGGTTTAACGAGCGGAGTTGGATAGCATCACGACAGGTGAAGCAAAATTTGGTCGAGTATCCAGCTATAACTTGGGAAAATATGCACAATCAATATAAAACGAAGATTAGGACCGAGAACGACCAATTAGAAGTCCCTTCAAGTTCCGTACATCCAAGCAGATCGGCAGTTAAAACACCGAGGGACATCGACGGGGAGCCAAGGTCAAACAGAGAACGATATCAGCCATATGCTGAAGATCGAAGGAACAATGGTGTAGGACGTTATGCCCAGAATGATCGAGGACAAAATTCTCGAGGTCTTATGAAAAAAAGTGGTTTTGATAAGCATTCCAAACCCATAGAGGAACTCGATTATTGGAATATAACTTCAGCATCGACGCGTCGGGCATTGTATCAGCAATTGGAAGGATCAAGGATACTAGGTGGCTCAGACCCATACAGACCAATCCTTCCCAAAGAAACCCAAATTTGATATGCAAATATCATAGAACGCATGGCCACAAGACTAAGGATTGCAGGAAATTAAGAGAGGAGGTAGCCCATCTATTTAATGAGGGCCACCTTCAAGAGTTACT
Source organism: Nicotiana glauca (assembly GCA_026770625.1). Taxonomy (NCBI): domain Eukaryota; kingdom Viridiplantae; phylum Streptophyta; class Magnoliopsida; order Solanales; family Solanaceae; genus Nicotiana; species Nicotiana glauca. The sequence continues at coordinate 71,457 of MU708683.1, read as the reverse complement.
CAGCGATCGAGCCAAGAATCATTTTGGAGAAAGGGACGCCAATAGGAAAAATGAACAGGAGGAACCCTAGCATGTCATCCATATGATTGTCAGTAGGGTCGATATTCCGTAGGGACCCATATTCAAATGCACTAAGGTATAATTCACCAGGGAGAAATGAACCCTAGATTATGTGCCCAAAGGCTCCTTATCATTCAACGACGAAGAAGTAGAAGGCATTTCTCAGCCACACAACGACGCTCTGGTAATTTCTATATTATTAAATAAAGTTCAAGTTAAGCGTGTTTTAGTGGATCCAGGTAGCTTGGCAAATATCATCTGATCAAGGGTCGTGGAGAAGCTCGTCCTACAAAATCAAGTCATGCCTATAGCTCAGGTATTAAATAGCTTTAATATAGCTAGTGAAACAACTAAAGGGGATATTATTTTGTTGGTGAACGCAGCTGGAACAATTCAAGATACTAAATTCCACGTGATCGAGGGCGACATAAAGTATAATGCCCTACTCGAGAGACGTTGGATCCAGAACATGAGGGCAGTCCCCTCAACTACCAAATGATGAAATTCCCGACGACGGACGGTGTAAAATAGTATACGGGGAGTAGCATACAAAGGAAATGTTTGTGATCGATGAGTTAACACCGATATCAACGCTATCAACGAGAATCAAAGGTAAATAGGAAGCCAAATAGCAATCACAGCCACCAGCCTCGACTGAATCGAGGAAGCAGGGGATGTAAGAAGAAGATGATGATTTTCTAAGTCCTCGAACTTTTATTCTTCTTGAAGGTTCGGATGCCACCAAATCAATGGTCGAAGAGCTGGAACAGGTTATATCGATCGAGTACTTGCCCGAGCAAAATGGTATACCTGGGAACGGGATTAATCCCCAAACTTAGGAAAAAGATTATTCAAATTTTATTGATAACATAGATTATTTTGCTTGGCCCCATTTATACATGACAGGGATCCCACCAGAGATAACAACGCATCGTCTAAGCATTGACCCATGGTTCAAACTGGTGAAACAAAAGAGAAAGCCCCGGTCCGAGGTAAAGCACGCATTCATAAAGGACGAAGTAACTAAACATCTCAAAATAGGGTCCATTTGGGAGGTAAAATATCCCAAATGGCTAGCCAATGTGGTCGGTCCCTAAAAAGGGGAACAAACTTAGAATGTGTGTAGATTATAAAGATTTAAACAAGGCATGCCTCAAAGATTTTTTTCCACTGCCTAACATCGATCGTATGATCGACGCCATGACTAGCCACAAGATACTTACCTTTCTCAATGCCTACTCCGGGTACAATCAAATTTAAACGAACCCGAAAGACCAGGAAAAGACTTCATTTATCACCAAGTATGGAACATATCATCATAATGTAATGCCCTTCGGGCTAAAAGATGTTAGAGCTACTTATCATTGCCTAGTAAATAAAATGTTTGAAAGACAAATAGGTAAGTCAATGGAAATTTATATCGATGACATGCTAGCTAAGTCCTTGCATGCAGACGGCCATTTGGCTCATTTGCAGGTAACATTCAAGATTTTGAGGAAATATAACATGAATATCAACCCCGAGAAATGTGCTTTCGAGGTCAGATCGAGCAAATTCCTAGGCTTCATGGTGTCGAATCGAGGGATCGAGATCAACCCCGATAAAATCAAGGCCATCAAGGACATCACCATTGTGAACTTTGTAAAATCCGTACAAAAGCTTACTGGACGGATAGTTGTATTAGGCTAATTTATCTCGAGGTCGTCGGATCGGAGCCACAAATTTTTTTCTCTACTCAAAATGAAGAACGATTTCACCTGGACCACGGAATTCCAACATGAATTAGAGGAACTAAATCGATACCTTTTGATCCCACCACTACTTCACGCTCCAAAGGCAACTAAAAAACTTTACTTATACTTGTAAGTGTTGGAAATCGTGGTAAGTGGTGTCCTAGTTCAAGAAGACCAAGGTACGCAATTTCCCATTTATTATGTAAGTCGAACCCTAAACTTAGAGAAATTGGAACTTGCACTAATAGCACTTCTAGAAAGTTAAAACCATACTTTCAATGTCACCTCATATGTGTGTTAACCACTTACCCACTTTGTAACATTTTGCACAAGCCCGAACTATCAGGCTGATTGGACAAATGGGCCCTCGAAGTCAGTGGTTATGATTTCGAGTACCAACCCCAAATTGCCATCAAGTCTCAAATTATGGAGGACTTCGTGGCCGATTTCATGCCAACTCTCGTACCCGAAGTTAAAAAAGAACTTTTGTTAAAATCAGGCACATCATCGGGGGTATGGACCATTTTCACAAATGGTGCTTCAAATTTGAAGGGGTCCAGGCTAGGCATCATTTTGAAGCTGCCCACGGGTAGCACTATTAGGCAGTATATAAAAACTTCTAGGTTAACTAAAAATGAGGACGAGTACGAGGCCATAATCGCAGGTCTCGAGATAGCTAAAAGCTTGGGAGCAGAAGTTAGTGAAGCCAAGTTGACTCTTTACTAGTAGTGAACCAAGTAAACAAAGCCTTCGAAGTTCGAGATGATAGAATGAAAAGGTATTTGGACAAGCTGCAGGTAACTTTGCACCATTTCAAGGAGTGAACTTTACAGCATATACCTCGAGAATAAAACAGTGAGGCTGAAGCACTTGCAAATCCGGGGTCATCAGTCAAAGAAGATGAGATTAGTTCGGGGACTGTCATTCAACTCTCGAGATTTTTGATCGAAGAAGGTCATGTCGAGAAAAACTTTACATGTTTGACCTGGGATTGGAGGAATAAATATATTAAATACTTGAAGAATGGAAATCTCCCTTTGGACCCCAATGAGTCGAGGGCCTTACGAACCAAAGTTTCTCGATTCACATTGGATGAAGATGGAACATTATACAGAAGGACATTCGATGGACCATTGGCAGTATTAGGGCCAGGAGACACTGATTATATTTTACAAGAGGTCCATGAAGGCACTTGTGGGAACCACTCAGGTGCCGAATTGTTGATTCATAAAAGCAATAGAGCAAGATACGACTGGGATAGCATGGGAAAAAACACTAAGGAGTTTGTTCGAAAATGTAATAAATGTCAAAGGTTTGCACCGATGATCCATCTTCCCAGAGAACAACTTCATTCAGTTATATCCCTATGGCCATTCATGAAACGGGGGACGGATATCATTGGCCCTCAGCCAACGACCCCAAGTAAGGCAAATTTCATTTTATTTATGACTAACTATTTTCCCTAAATAGGTTGAAGCACAAGCGTGCAAGAAAGTGAAAGAGAAAGAGGTTATAGAATTCATCTGGGATCATGTCGTATGTCGATTTGGGATACCCACCGAGATAGTGTGTGACAATGGACAAAAATTTATCGACAACAAGGTAACGAAATTCCTCAAGGATCACAAAATAAAAAGGATATTATCAACGCCGTATTATTCTAGTGGTAACAGACATGTCGAATCGATGAACAAGACTATCTTTTTAAGCTTAAAGAAAAGATTGAACAACGCCAAGGGGAAGTGGAGAGAAATGTTACCGAAGTCCTTTGGGCATATCGAACAACATCGTAGTCCAATACGGAAGCGACCCATTCTCCTTAGTATATGGCTCCAAGGCCTTGATTCCGGTCGAAGTCAGGGAACCTAGCTCCAGATTTTGACATACAATAGAAAAATCAAATCACGAGGCTATGAATACTAGCCTCGAGCTGTTGGATGAAAAACGATAATTTGTGTTGGTTGCGCAAAAGCAAGGAATCGAGAGATAGTATACTAAAAGAACAACCTTTGCTACATCGGAAATGGGGACTTAGTTCTGAGGAAAGTCATCCTCAACACTCGAGATCCAAACGAAGGGAAACTAGGCCCAAATTGGGAAGGACCATATCGGGTCCTCGGTATCGTTGGAAAAGGATCTTACAAACTTGGCACAATTGAGGGTAAACAATTGCCAAACAATAGGAATGTATTAACTCTTCAAATGGTATTATTGCTATGGTATGACTCTCGCCCTTTCCTTTTGTATCTGATTCTATGTTATTGAATGTTTTCGATCGAAGAAGTCAAGAAACCCACAAGGACCTTAGGTTTTAAAGCACGCGTTGGACTCTTTCTTTCCGGCGAGTTTTTTATAGGCAACAATTATGTGCTACCTGAGGAAAATTCAATGGTATCGAAGGCTGCTTTGCAATCCATCTCGAATACTGGGGGGTGCACCACCCTCAGATGTTACATTTTTTAGGAAAGTACTTCATGTCAAAAAAGGGTCTCGATAGGGAAACTTTGTAATGGGACAAACGGTCGAATGAATCGTGTTCACATAGATCAGTCGAGCCCCGATGGCAAAACATGTACGCATGTATAAATTATTTGAAGAAGCATTCTTTCTATATCAAACATCTTGTGTCTCAAAGAAAACTTTCTATTAGACGAGCACCATACTTATGATTTTGTGAGAAATGGCTCAAGGACCGAGCGCAAATATATGTTGAACACTCAGGGACTATCATCCACAATCGACATATTCGAGTTATCTAAACCCGAATTCATAAGACCTCAAAGAGGCACCCCTCGATCTATAGACCAAGGCCATCATTCTCAAGGACTAGCACATCGAACAAGTTTGAAGTGTTATTGAGAAATAAGCCCAAGAGGCATACCCAAAGGATACGGCCAAATTAATGCGGTTCAGAGATATCTGAATCCAACAATCACAGTAGGCGTTCAAATTCTTTGAAAAACCTGTTAAAAATGCTACCCTCGGCAAATAACCAAAAGGGCTTCGATAAAATCACCCTTGGAAAACCTTAAGAGGTATCAAATTATCTTAATTCAGAAGGGTTTTAATCGAAATTGAACCCTCAAAAAACCCAATGGGTGAAAAATATGTGCTAAGGCATAAAGAAAATTTTACTTGGTATTTTAATCCGAAAGAGGGGAATAATAGCCATATTTTAGAGGACATATCGGCCCGATCTAAAGAACATAATATAAGGGAAAATACACTTAGAGTTCGATATCTTGTTCTCACTCCATCCCAACCCAAGGGTTCGACTATCCCGAGCCCAAATAAAGAATAACTTTGACTATGGCTCGAGGACTCACCATTATCCGACACAAGCCCTAAAGGGCTATGAATCAAGTTCGATCCTTATTCGAACTCGACTATGGTGACTTTAAGCCACCCAAAACCAAAAAGTCTCGAACATACCGTTCAAAGCATAAGATCGTGCTAAAATTTTACAAGGAAAGAAACATGATCAAAGACAAATTTGAGAAGGCATTCAATAGGGAAAGTATCTTTATATATATACGGGCAAAAATATGTACAAAGTACCGACGGGGGTCTTACAAATAAAAAAGGAAAAATAAAATCCTAACTATGCCCAGAGCCGGTTTCTCCCTCAAGGGCAGCTTCTCCTTTGGGCCCTCATCGTTACCCGACCCGCCTTGACTACCTTAATTACCGTCATCATCATCGGAGGAGATAAACAACCTAGCATCAGCTTCAAGCGCCTTAGCATGATCTATATCTTTAGAGAGGTCATAACCTCGAGCGTGGATTTCCTCGAGGGTCTCCCTCCGATATTGGCTCTTCTTCAAGTCGTTGTTGCGTTGCTCTCGATCAGAAGCCTCCCTTAATTGCATTTGACCAGTCTTGGCATCGGCTAGATACACGAATATGGACTTTTCAGCTATGATCTTCGTCTTCTCGACCTCCGCATTAGCTTCAGCAAGCTCGACTTCAAGCTCCTCGATACTTTTAACCTAGGCTGAACTTTTCTCTTTGACACCCCGAAGTTGGGCCTCAGCCAATGATAATTTGGTCAAAGAAGCCTCTTTCTCCGCAGCAAGGCGGTCCATGTTCTCCTTCCACAAATCACAGTCGGCCTTGATCTAATCGACCTACCCTCGAAGCATCTCCAAATTGATGTATTAGCCTGCATAGTTGAGTTGAGACCATACTTTTTCAAAAAGATAGTTACCTCCTCATCTAGCTCGACCTCTTCATTACGAGCCTGGGCCAAGTCTGCTCGGAGGTCCTTGATCTCCTTTTCTTTCTTCACATAGAGGAATTTGAGGGTCTCTCTCTCCACTGTAAGTTTCTTAAGATCAGTCTCACACCGGTTTAGCTTGGCTTGGAACTTGGTGAATTCTTCTCGATGAAGAACCATAGCCTATGGAGAAATAAAAGAAATCAGCAAGAAGGAAACAAAAGCAAGCGTAATAACAGTTACATAGTTCAGGAGACGATGGGCCTCATCAAAAACCATCATCGCATCTAGGTCAGAAAAATCAACAACCCCCGCAAGGCAGCACAAAATATGTCTTCCCCATCGTGTGTCGTTCCCACATTGGGGGTCTCCATAGATCAAGCCTCCTACAATTGCCATTCAAAAAATTCAAGGTCGGGCGGTGAATCGTTAATAGTGATTAACCTAAGCAAGTCACTTGGGGAACTCTCTCCCTTTCGAAGAGCCCTACTATCGGACCCTTCAGGCACACTCGCCATTTTTTTATCATAGCATGAAGTATCTTTTACCCCCAATGACTCGGGGACTTTTCTCGGAGTACCTTTGGAGATATCCTAGGTCCGAGGGTGAGTCTCCTCCATAATCATCGGCCATGCCGCTGTTGAAGCTTCGAGGCTTCCCTTCTTTTGAGGCACCAACTCATAACCGACATCTTACCCCTTCTCTTCTTCATCTCATAGCTTTTGGGCTACATCGGCAGATAGAGCGGCAAAGTCATCCTCCGACTTGCGAGCCTTGATCTTTTAAGGCTTCGGGGTGTCAGAAGGTGAGGCCTTTTTTCATTTTTTGTCCTTAGCCAGTTTGGGAGCCACCTCTTCCCTAGGTGGGGCCGATCTTATCTCAGCAACGTCCTCAAGGCATGCATAAAAGGTGTCAAGTGTGAACAAAGAGAAACATTACAGAAAAGGTCATTAGAGGCTTGCGGGATAAACTTACCTTGATTCTTGGCCTCCCATCTTCCCCTTGCCAAGTCATGCCAGCGGTGCTCGGCATGGAAAGAAGTTGCAGCTAGCGTTTGACCCATTCTTCGAGGTCTAGGATCGTATGAGGCATCCAGGAAACCACCGTATAACAGCTAAAAAGTATTACATAAACAAAAAATATAGTATGAAGATTAATGGGTAATATATTACTTACGATCGAGGTTCCACTTCTCGGGGAACGACTATTTCTCCTCGGGGATGAGGTCGCAGGTCCTTACCCACACGAACCGGCTCATCCAACCCTGATCCTTGTCCTCATCAATGTTTGCAAAAAAAATCTTTGATGATCGGCGTTAGAGCTTGATTAATCCTTAAAAAAGTCAAGGTCGACACAACCGTATGAGGTGGCTGAGAGTGAACTCCAACCCCTTGGCCTTGCCAGAGAATAAGCGGAGCATGATCACTATGCACCAGAACGAGGGATGCACCTGGCCGATGGCAACCTGGTACATCTTGAAAAAATTGATGATAATAGGGTCAAGAGTGTCGCGCCCCCTTTTCTCACGAAATTGGGTGTACGGCATTTGGAGGGACAATTCATTCCTTTTGGTAACTGGATTTTGCATTTGAAGAGCCGCTACCTAATGATTGGGGTGCATTAGGACACCAAAAGAGTTCGATTTGAATAACCACAGATAGAGTAAGGGCTTGAAATTATTCTAAGGGGAAGGTGTTAGGCACCCCTGAGAATCTACTAGTGTGGTTCCCGGCTAGACAATTATTGTGAATTGAGGTGCAATTAGCATATAGGCAGATAAGGCTCAAATAAGAGGGGATTTTAACACATAATGGTTTGAAAGTAAGCAAAGTTTGAAAGAACAATTAGCAAGGGTAATTTTTAAATAAAGAGTTAAAATACTAAAAGAAAAGAAATGAAGAATAAAGAATGGGGGAGGGTCCTAGGTTAATTAAAAATATGGATCACCCCTACACAATGTCCGATAATCACTCCTCAATGAGGGGATACACGTGACATTATCGCATGGTCATCATATCCATATCTACCCTTCCCACCCCGTTAAGGTATATAAAGCGCGGATTGATCTCGATTACTTATTGCATGCTATTACCCGTCTTATTCCTATCAGTCTCGGAGGAACTTAGGACTACTAACCCTAAAAAGGGAGGGACACTTGGCTTATTTGAAGTTTCAAAGGTAAAAACTCTAAGGCGACATACAAAACACATATTGCATATTTTGGGGGGAAGCATATAAACAAACAAAGGCTCATATATACCTCCTTAAACAAAGAAAACACATAATTAGCATGACTTGCACATACTTAGGTCTAATTAAAAATACCAAAGATAAGGGAGTTTAAATATGGAGGAAGATTGGTTCATTACATAACTCAGATAAGAAGTCCGAATCAGGCATGCATGTAGGTTTTAATGATTAATAGAAATAGATTAAGTTCACAGTTATTACTCTAAGGCTTGCCTAAGTGTTTAGACGGAATCTTACAGGCATGATATCTACTTATTTTAGAAGCTGATGAGATAGTGAGGCTCGAAATGAATTATTTAAAGTCCTATATGAATACTTGTTGAACTTGTTAAGCGAGGGACTTAGATTATTAAAAGAGATACAGCACGTACAAAAATTAAATAAGTTGGTTACAGGTTCTGGAGGTGATAGAATCTACTATTACTGATTTTATATCTATCTTTGACTGTGAATGAAAATGAATCAAAATTGCTCGAGGATCCCTATAGGCATGATTTCTATGCATTACTAATTTTTAGACATGGTATCTAATTGCAGAAACCTTATAGACATGGTATCTAAATGCAGAAACTTGTGTTAAACCTTATAGACATGGTATCTAAATGCAGTTTGAATTATGCAGAATTAAAATATTCCTATAGGCATGGCTTCTAGGTGAAGTTTGAATATGCAGAAGTTAAAACACCCTGTAGGCATGATTCCTAGGTGAAGTTTGAATATGTAGAAAGTAAAACACCCTATAGGCATGGTTTCTAGGTGAAGTTTGAATACACAAAAGTTAAACAACCTATAGGCATGATTTCTACCCTTGCATGCATAGTTATCCACCCTTTTTCACTAGCCAGTCCCAAATGTTTATTACAACTTATTACAAGCCAGAATAATAAATTACATTAGAAAAGTACAACCAGAGGAAGCTTAATTCTTGACTTCCTCTCTGAGTTATGAGATAGACTAACTCAAAGTCCATTTATCCAAAGCATTTCTCCAATTTGAGTGTGTTAGAGTTCCCTAAGAGCTTCAATGGGACTCCGGGCAATGCTCACACCCAAATTGTATCGCCAGAATAGAGACAAGTGCAGTGTGGAAGTGCCAGCCCTCAAGTGTCCAAGTTTAGAGGGAGCTCATGGGTCCCAAGGCAAGGCTCACAAGAGGGGGCCAAAACTTAAGTTTAAGAGAGATTGCAAGTGAAGAAACAGAGTTCTGAGGGAATAAAGGAGAGGGAAAGAGGTGCTGGGAAACAGCCATAAACAAGTTGAAAATTTCATACAAGAGGGGTATAGGGGCAGGGAATTGGAAAGAGCCTATGTACTTAGGCAAGGGTCAGCTTTGGGCAAACACAGTAATAAAAGATGTTGGCAAACTCATAAGCCCACCAGAACACACAATACTAGAGAAACATAGAGGTTATGATCCCAGGGATCAAGTTTGAGTCATGGACAACAATGCTCAATATTGTCATGCCTCAAACAAACAATTAGTATAAAATACATTGGGGTAGGAGTTTATGATACTTAATAAATAGATTCAGAATAGGAAGAAGGAAACTACAGCATGCTAGAACAAAGTACTGAATGAAACACAAGTAGTAGGCAGACAAGAAGGCAAAAGTATTAAGTAAACATGTTGTTGTGATACTGAAATTTAAATCAGAATATACTAGTTCAAAAAAGCAAAATACAGTAAAGGCAAAGTAGCATGATTTTGAAATTAGCTTTGTCTTTCAGCCAGCTAAATAAGTCACAACAGAAGTAGTAAAGCAGGAGAGAATGTTTTGATTATAAGTGATTTTTAGAACTCAGAGTGCCTGTGTGTGTTAATGAAAGAGCAAGGTATTTATAGTTTGAAAACAGGTAGAAAATAAGGCAAGAATCATAGTTCAGCAGCAATTATGGAACTATGTACTAATTAAAAGTCAAATCAGTACCAACGACATTCTTTAATTAAGGAGTTAAAATCAAACTCTAATGGGCAGAAAACATTTAAGGAAAGAAATCAAGTAGAGCATCATGTGCAGAATAGACAATTAGGGGTAAGTACATAGGGGTCCAATTAAGGAAACAACTAATCTAGAATCAGTAAAAATACTCGGTTAACCAAATAAGGTAGGAAACACAATAGATTTGCAAAATATGGAGATAATCAGCTCATAGTAGATCAGGGATTCAAGGGTTTGAAATTACTGATTTAAGGAGAATCACACGGGTTCCCAAGAATAGGCAGATAAACCAAGTTAAAACAATAGGATAATCGAAGTCTAAGAAAAGTTTTCAAATCAATCCAAGAAACAGAAAAATCAGTAAAATAAGGAAAGGATCAATTACTTACACACGAGTGCAATCAAAATTACACATGGAGTGGTTTGAAATTAGTCCACAGTTAGAGGTCATTTTAGAGGAAAATTTGGCATATAAAAGAGTGCATAAACATTAAGCTTGCGAGGCTGAACTGATGACAAAGAGAAGCATCATGCAATAACAATCACAAAGTCGGTAGATAGTGAACTATCGAAACATGGCAGTCACATAGGTCAGTTTCACCAATTTAGTATTAGAGAAAAAAAGGTATCAGAAGCATGCAAAAGGGTCAAGTAAAAAGACCTTTCTAAAAAATATAGTCTAGTTTCGATTATTGCAAGAAGCCAAATAACATAGAGAAATAGAAGTTGAAACAAAAGGGTTTCAAATCCAGTCGAGCAACCTCAAACAGGTGAAACAGCTTCAGAAGCTTGAAAAAGCCCCAAATAAATTAGGTTTTTGAAACCAATCAAATTCAGGGATGATGAACAAGTAAAGCCCACAGCAAGTAGTCTCAGACTCGAATGAACCCAAAATTTTAGGGTTTTTTAACACTGGTCGAGTCTAGAGATGGAACACAAATAATCGAACAATTACTAACACGAAAATATATTCAAAAACCTCAAGAGAAACTAAGACTCTTGACATGCAAATTCCAATAAAAGAATGACATAAGGAAACACAACAGAACATGTTGAAAATCAGAGAAAGCTTCAAAAATAACTTAACAAAACCTAAATCGGAAAAAAAGGGGGGGGGGGGTTTGAAGGTAAAGCTTTGAACGAAACCTTGAGAAAAACATTTAGACGTTTTATAGCAAACACAGATCTAAAGGAAATCGGAAAACCCTTAAAGGTTAGGGTTTCAGAAGAACCCCAGATGGTGAGAAAGGCTTGGAAAATCATCGATCTAAGCTGGAGAAGTCAAGAATTAGGCTTGAATAACCATGGATTGCCGGAGCAAGGTCAAAGATGACCGGAGACATATAGAACTAAAATCAATCCAAGTTCTGGACCAGACTTTTCTAAGATTCAACCTTGAAACCGTGATAGTCGGGCACATAAAAGACAAGGGAGGTAGATACAGGCTTCTAATGGCTTTGGAAGCTATTGATTTGGGTGGTTTCAGAGGTGGTAGTTGGGGGCGGCGGCTAGAGAGAATTGAGAGAGAAAGGGATTCAGAGGCGGCCGGGGGCGCTAAATGGGGTAAGGGTTAGGGGTCGTTTGAATTAAAAAGAAAAGGGGTTTTGGTGGATGATCAACGGGCTGGATTGATCGAATAGGTGTTGCGGTTTAACAGGACTGGGTTTGGGTCAGTTCAGACGGGGATTGGGTCAGGGTAATTAGGTTTAAAATTGGGGTTTCAGGCCATAATTGAAACATAATTGGGCTATATTTTAAATAGCCACATTTCCTTTATTTATTTTATAAAAAATAGTAAAGTAATTTATGAAAATAAATTAAAGGTACTAAAATGATTAATAATACATAGTTATCAAATTAAAAATATTGAACCTAATTTTTATAGACATAAACGTAATTAAATCTAAAAGAGGCTAATATTGTAATTATATACAATTTAGCCTTAAAATACTAAATAAATTTGTAAAATTATGCAAAAATTATCCTAGCTATATTTTAGTATAAATATTAGAGTCCAATAAATGAATCACTAAAAATAATAATTTTGGGAATAATTATTGGATTTTTCTGGATACGATAGGGCAATAAATTGATTTTAAAAATCTTTAAAAATTAAGGAAAGATAATAAAATATTTGGACATACCTATATATGCATGCATATGCTATTTTGAAAGTATTTTGCATTTTGAAAATATTTAGGGAAAAATTGGGTATCAACAAAGAGGACCCAACGTGAATGGGTAAATGTAAACACTTACAAACCCTCCACGTGAATGGTGATACTTTCTTCGGGAGCAGGGATTTGTACCACGACCTTGGCCCCCCAATTGCAGTCTTTTTTTCCCAACTTTGAGTTGTTTCACCTCTATCGAGCAAATATACCTTAATACGTATTCACATCGGCCAGGGACTGATTGAGGATTCTCAACTTTGAAGTCATTTTTTAAAAATACAAGGGTCAGGAACGTACTCATGAGGGAGCATTTCCACCGGTATTTTTTCACCGGTCGACCAAGAAGAAGAAGAAGAAGCTTTCTCCTTTTGTGGGACAGTTTTTGAGGTTTTCAAGATTGATTCAGATGAAAGAAGCGGAAAAAGGCAAAATTCGGTTTTGGTACTAACGAAATTGACTCAATGGATGGTGAAAGAGAATAGATAAAAGAGGAAAAGACTTAGAAAAACTTGGTGAAGATGGAAGTAAAGTTTTGATTCAAATAAAGACTACGACGACGTTTCGGTGGCGCTATTGGCTGACCACCCACTGACAGTCATTAATGATTTGGAGAAGTGTACTGACGGAAAGTTTTGGTTACCTCGATCGCTTATGTCACGAGGATAACTTCATTTTCGGGGTCTACAGAAAATCGAGGCTCAAGTCGTTTCATATCATTTTACTCTAAGAAACGATGGGACTATCTGTATATGGTGGAAATTAGGACTACCCGATTTTGTCTTTCGATGGAAAAGTGATACCATGTCGGAAGGCCAGAATGTCAAGTTCTCACTTACCAAGGTTAGAAGCATACTTCGAGATGATACCAGTATAATTCAGTAACGAAAAGAGCAAGATATCCCTAATGTACTAAAGACCATGGCGTGAATTTCGGAATGGAATAATCCTCGGCGGTTAATCAGTTATCAAATATGATTTTCTACTATAATTAGAAGTGTACCTTATTTAGGACTCCCCTATTATATAAAGAGGGATTCCATCCATTTGTAACACACATTATTGACTGAGAAGAATATATACACTCATTACTTTCTTGCTATTTCACTTTACTATCATTTGTCATCCCTATTATCACACCTCGAAACTACCATAGATCGAGGTCGAGATTTGGCTTGCATACCGGTTTTATTTATTTATTCTCTAATTTATCTGTTTAAATTCCTTGTTTATCAATTGATATTGGATTAAATCACATATCCTTAAAATCACAATATAAATTTAATTGTTACTCGAATTTTAGGGTAAACATAGCTGATGCAGGTAGGTTGCAAGAAACTCGATAAGATGACTTGCTACGGCTTCTTAATAAACAGGCAGATTGCGAGCAACTCATGCAAACAGCTTACAAGCAGCTCTAGAAAAGTCTCGTAGTTGCTTTCTGAAAAGCCTCGTAGATGCTTCCCGAAAAGTATCACTACTGCTTTCTTTCTTCTATAAATAGAAAATGTTTCAGTTCATTATGTACATCAGTTTGAAGTTAAATAACATACCAGTCCCTCCCTATATTTGCTTCTAATTTATTTAGTTATAAGCTTTATTTTATAACATTGTTCCCATTTTGTAATTTCCTTTTCAGCCTTTCGGTTGAATTGAGATTGGGAGTTTGGGTATCCACATCGGATGGAACACAAAGCACAAAGCTAAAAGGCGTAATTTTACTGTAAACGTACAAGAAGTTCTTCACCTAAGAAGCAATAAAAGAAAAAGAAGGAATTCGAGCTCTTGAATAAATGTGAAAGTGGTATGCGCTTTTGTACCGTCAACTTTTACTGCCATCTCTATGTTAATTAAAAACTCGCGAACCTTGTTTACGTTGGATTAATAAGTGAACGTGAAAATTCCGAAAGTTCCCTAGAAATCCTCATTATTGTCTCCTCGTAGCTTAACTTTTTGCCGTCCGTTCGTGGCAATATATGTGATGAGAGAGATTCAAGTCAAACAGTAGTCCTTAAATTTGTATGCACAAAAAACAACACCAAAAATACACGCATCATCATAATTATCGTATTCTAAGGGGAAAAAGAGAACTAATCAGGATTTTTTTTTTTTTTTTTTTTTTTTTTTTTTTTTTTTTTTTTTTTTTTTTTTTTTTTTTTTTTGAGGATGAAAAGGTTACCAGGTCAGCCATGGCAAAAGAAGCCACATGTTAAAAAATTTCAGGCCATCATATGATTTTAGGGCTCCACCAAGCTAGGGAATTTGATGGATCACCACATGTAACAAAGGAAATATCAGCAACCACAGGGAAATGATATGATAGCCTTTTGGCTGCAAACATATCAATTTTTGCTTAGTTTGCATGGATTGGGGTTGACGCATTCCCAATCATGCAGGGCCAAAAAACTTATCATCATAACCTCAATTATTTGGCTGACATTGTTATCTGATCCCTACAGTTTTACCCCCTTGTTGCTAACAATTAAAAAATCAAAAAAGAACTAGGCTTAAAATGAGCTAAAACATTGAAGGTTTTAATTATTATGATAATAATTGAAAGGAAGGGGAGGAAGCCCATTTTGATTTTGATGTTTCGTATATTATTGACACGGAAGATTAAATGAACTCATTTATTAGAAAAAAACACATCACACAACTGGATACACAACATGGTCTTGGCCTAAATTTTAAATACCTGATATGTTTCCTCTCTATTATGTGCATGTGGGACTTAAACTAGAAAATGACCCTTTTTTCTGGGTTGGGTTTCAGCGGATAGAACGTAGTATATGAAAAAAAAAATGGGATAACTATTTTTGTTCCACTCAAAAGAATAATAGCCGAAAAAAGGTATATATATATATATAAAAGCAGTGTATATATTTTGTAATTTAGACTAGCGTTTGTAATTACTTTGGCAGCCGGGCCAAAAATTAAAAATATTAATCCTAAAAGGTTACAAAGAAAAATAATGGAGCTTTCCAAAGAAATTTTCTTTTATTTCATGTTTTTGTGGTATTAATTACTCCACTGTTATACCTTTTTCTAGCATGGTAGAATATGCTATTGTATTCCATCTGTTTCATCTTATGTGAACTATTTTTTTCTATTTGGTTAGAATTAAAAATAATTTCATTTTTAAACTGTTATTTTTATTTATTCTTAATGGTATATTTTTATAGCCAACATAAATATCATGACATATTTAAGGTTATAATTTTTGTTTTTTTTCTATTACATACCTAATCAAATATCTATCACATAAATTAAAAGGGATGGATTGTTGTCTTATAATAATGGAATAGTGCAACTTTTCACTCTCTCCCCCTATATTCACGAACTTATGGAAGATTTTTCTTTATTCCCTCGTACCAACTGAACCGGATGATAGAAATGACACTTTACCATTAATTCCTCAAAGAAAAATAGAAATATTTTAACATCACCTTCATTCGAGGGGATCAGTAGAGATCTTTCATCTATTATGATAATTCGAGCTTTTGTCGGTCAGAAGTCTGGGAAAACTTATCTGTCGAAGGAAAAGTAAATTATGGTCGGTTCTCTTCCTGCTGGTTAATTACTATTCCCTCCGTTTCAATTTATATAAACGTATTTGATTGGGCATTAAATTTAAGAAAAAAATGAAGATTTTTAAAATTTGTGATCCTAAATAAGTTAAAAGGGGGCTCAGAGTATTTTTGTGGCTATAAAAGCTTAGAATTACAAATTTAAGCTAAATTATTTCCAAATTTAAAAAAGGATCATTCTTTTTAGAAAGGATCAAAAAGAAAATAGGTTCACAATATGAAACAGAGATCTTTTTCTAATATTTTTTTTTATCAATGATGGTTTGGTTAAAAGGAAAAAAAATTTATTTTGTGCCTCACACAACTAACATTAGTTGTGTGAGGCCTCTTTTTTATCTCACAATTGTGTGGTCCCAGATTTTTGTAGATCGAGATATATAAGATATGTGTTCATAAATATATAAGATAAAAAGAGACATCATATAATTAGTATAAGTTATGTGAGCAAGATATTCCTAGATGTGAAAGGTTACGTAAAAGGAATACAGGTGTCGATGTATGTGGCCTCCAACTAGCATTCTACCAATCATCATATACAACCAAAGCTGAAATGGGAATGAAAGGTGGGTGTCATATAATAACACGCTTTGAGAAATATTACGTCATTTAAAATTGGACTGGTCCGATTATCAAGCACAAACCGTTCGAAATTCAGCTAAAAAGAGAGAGGAATCCCAAAGGATTTAAAACACCTTTAACGCAAGAAAACAAGGTGTACCAAAACGTGACTCTCTTCATCGTTAAAGAAACAGACTAATAGCAGCAAGAACGGAGTTATGTACAAGAAAAGCATCAGAGAAAAAGAGCTAAGACGTTACGGGAAATAGGGCTTTTCTGACAGGGAAAACGTAAAAAATCATTATAGCCATTACCACAAGTATTTAACAAAAATCAGGCGAATTTGAACTCATATTTCATTGGCAAAAAGACATAAGAAATGAGGACTCGAGAAAACACCAGTACGCAATAGCTGTTTACTACTCGCACAATATCTGTCTACATAAAAACGTAAAATTCTAGCCGTAGAGTTCAAGCCCGCCCTCACTTTTGTAGGGTCTGCATAATCATTGTAGGACATTTATTATTGAGTTGTTGAACGAGAACAATCTCGAAGATTTTTGCTTGCCATTTTTCTTGTTTTTACCTCTAAATATGAAAAAATATTAGCTAAAAGATTTTGTAGTCACTCTCAGCTAATGTGGAAGTGAGTCGTAATTGATTCATCAATTGATTGAGTGTGAATCAAAAGTATAAAACGAAAGTAAAGTAAAGAATGTGTGGTTTAAGAACTTTAATATACCCCTTTCTCTCATATTATGTGTTATGTTTATCTTTTACACGTCCCTTAAGAAATATTAATATGGAAAGTGACCGGATTATTTTACCCTTATTTATGTCTTAAAATATAATCTCTCTTTATTAAATATTTATTATATTTATGTGTTATCTCTATCATTAAGGACAGTTATTACTAAAGGGTAATAAAAAAAATCAATCAATTTTATCTTGAATTTCTAAAATTTAAAATGACAAATAATTTAAAACAACTATTTTTAATAATGACGATTGTTAATACGAGACGGATTGAGTAGTTGTTAACAGTACAATAATAGTTCCTAGATAAAAGGAGGGACCTGTGAGCCTGCCTAAGCCTAACGCATTAATTCATGGTAATTCTGTTGGTTGGACTGCATTAGGTTTAGTAGCCAAATTATGTTAATTAATAACGGTACTAGTAAGTGGTATGATAAGAATAATTAATATGATTGGCACGCATTGGGAGAGCACGTGAGGCTGAGAATCCATTATTTTGGGTGAATGATTTTATCGTACGCCACCTACTAAGACTACACTTGTCATGCAACAAATATGATTGAGTTCTATGCACAAACCACACTTTTCTGGTCCTCTCCCCATTATAAATACTTGTCTCTCCCCTTTTGCATGAAATTGTGGGATTTAGTTATATATAAAGAGAAGAGAGAGCATAAGCGGTTCTCAAGAGACCATTAAGCCTTCTTCACTCAACCCTAGTTTATATAACCTAACTTAACAGTCGAAATGGCCATATTTGACCTCCACCATCCATGGATATTTGTGTTCGGAGTCTTAGGTAAGCAAAACTATGTTTCACATGTCTGTTTCATTCATTTCTTGTCTTTGCCAAATTTCATCTCACTCATTCTCTTTCATTTCTTGTTTGCTCAAAAAATTGTGCAAAAACACCTTGCTCAATTTTCATGTGACCAAACTTTACTTATTTAATACTACTATAATTTTCACATTGTCAATTGCATGTTTTCCATGACAAACCTTCCCGGTGCTTGATTTAATCCATTTTGGTTGCCAACACTTGCACTTTATTTCATCGACCAATTAAGTTGTCTAGTTCATGGCAGTAGCATCACATCCACCCACACGTATAATGAAAGCACTAACTCTTTGTATTTCTTCTGCTGTATGTTTCAGGAAACATTATTTCCATATTCGTTTTCTTAGCTCCAGTGTAAGAAATCCGCTTTGTTATTTTTTTTTTTTCTAATTTATTTTTCTTGGACAGTCATGCACTTAAGTTGAAAATTTTCACGAAAATAACTGTATTAATGTTGCAGGCCAACATTTCGCCGAATCTACAAAGAAAAATCAACCATGGGCTTTCAATCAGTCCCTTACGTGGTAGCACTGTTTTCATCCATGCTCTGGATGTATTATGCATTTATAAAGAAAAATGCCATTCTCCTCGTCTCCATCAACTCCTTCGGTTGCATTGTCGAGACCATTTACATCTCCATTTTCCTTCTCTACGCATCCAAGGAGGCTAGGGTAAGCACTTCCCACCATAACTTACATTTAAAAATCTAAATGATTTAGTGGGCGTTTGAACATAAGAATTGTAAAATTCAAGAAAAAAGTGAAATTTTTTTAAAGCGAAAATAATATTTGAAAATTAGAATTGAGTTTGGACATGAATATATATAATTTTGGGTTGTTTTTGAATTTTTGAGAGTCGTCTGAATCTGAAGTGAAAATTTTGAAATACTGTTTCTTGGAGTTTTTAAAAAATTTATTTCGAAAAAAAGTGAAATTTTTTTTATGGCCAAACGGGCCCTTAATAAATGAAAAAAGTTTCAGCTAAGACATAAATGGTAGTGCGCAGTGGGGAAGTATTTTATTTTTATTTTCAAAATCTTTGTTAAATAGTAGGAACGTAAAAAAGTGTTACATAGAGTGCTAACTAGTTTATGATTTTTTGACAACAGAGGCAGACGGTGAAACTTTTGGTATCATTGATTGGAGGATTGTACACACTGATATTTCTTGTAACATTGTTCCCTTTGAATGGAGCCCTTCGAGTACAAGTAGTGGGCTGGATTTGTGTAGCCGTAGCAGTGGCTGTCTTTGCTGCACCTCTTAGCATTGTGGTAAGATATAGAGATGATGCACTAAAATCGTTTTCCCATAGTAACTAATAAAATGAAAAAGAAGTTTCTAACTCTTGTTTCTTTTTTACAGTTTCAAGTGGTTCGGACGAAGAGTGTGGAGTTTCTGCCCTTCACCCTGTCTTTCTTTCTTACATTAAGTGCTATCATGTGGTTTGGTTATGGTCTCCTTCAAAAGGACATGTGTATTGCAGTAAGTACTTATACCACATGCTAAAGTACTATGGATTCTTAAATACATTTGAATTTTGAACAATTAATTTTGGGTGACGTGCTTGTTAGACAACTAAAACCGACCTACTTACAAAGGCAATAAAAAAGAACCACAAATCTTGATCATGAACATGTTGTGCTTTTATGGTTTACATATCGATGTACAACATTAATTGTTCGACATAAATTGCTCACCGCAGATTTCAGCCAAACTAAAAAATCTCATTGTATAATTCCATTTTGTCTGACATTAATTTTTTCTTTAATTACTCCTATGATTCTTAAGCATTTTTTTTAATATCACTGATTCCAAAATTAATTTGTTTATCACACTAGTTGGAGTACTAGTATAGTTTTTTTATATAAAAAAATATGCCTTCATTACTTGTAAGTACTATTTTCTTTTACTTTTCATAAAATTAAGTTTGTCTGAATTTTCTCCAAAAGATCCTCAAAAAAAGTTTCTTTTAACAAATGATAATGAGGCATACTTTCTCATTAGATGTATTTCCTCAATCCTAATTTACGTCCCATACATTTCTTTTAATCTGTTAAAGGAAATTATAATTCATTATTAAAAAATAATTTAACTTCAAATTTACTATTTTATCCTTGATAAGATGATTTATAGCTACACAGATATTTTATAACTTGTTTTAGATGATAAATTTAAAAAACCTTGTATCTTTTTCGTAAAATGGGCTGCATAAATTGGAATTGGCGGAGTATTATTTTACCGTTGCTCTTGGAACTCCGTCATTTATTTTTGGAGAACTAAATTTATTTTTAACTTTGTACAGCTGCCGAATGTATTGGGTTTCTTCCTGGGAATGATTCAGATGCTGTTGTATGGACTATACCGTAAGGTAAAGCCAGCAGCAGAATTAGAGAAAAAGGTGCCGGAGCGTGTAGTAAACATCGTCGTCGTAGGAAACTCAGAACAGATACATCCTGTCAAATCCGAGAAAAATGAGGATATGATCAAGCAGCTGGATGAAGAAGAAAACAGGGAGAGCAGCGTAATTAGCCCACCGGTGCCAGATCTGCTGCCGGTGGCAAACGTCCATGAAAATGAAGAACGTGCGGGTGGCGAGCTGGCGCAAGTGAACTTGCAGCCGCAGCAGCAGTTTGAAACCCCGGTGCTTGTGGTGTGTGCTGCAGCTTGAGTCTTGAATTAATCTTTTGATTATTTAACTCTTCTACCGTCTATCTGCATGTATGTTTCATTATATTGCTATTTTTGATTTATTTTGTAATTCATATATTTCTCGCTACCACCTCTGATTTCCATTTCTCTGTATAAAGAGGAAAAGAGAAATTGTACGAATCGAAAGGCCGTTATATTATTTACTTTCCGGTCCACTATTTTTGTCTAATCTACTAGTACAATAGAGGATATATATACTTGGCCTTCAACGGGTAAATAAGAATTTCCAAGTGAATTTATAACGTCCTGGCTGGCTCCACTGGTCCACGTATCTCCATAAGGTTTTTGTTAGATGCTTCTTTTGCATGGTATTTCTTACTAACAAACGCACACACAAGTACACTACTAAAAATCCGGAAAAAAACAATCAAAATTTGGCAATCAAAATTAGTCCGTCAAGAAAAGCGACAAATATTGGTCGCTAAATTGAAGAAAATAATTAAATAATTATTTTAAATACATTAGCGACCAAGGTTGGTTGCTTTTTGGTTGCTAATTTGGTCAAAATATTGACCGCACTGATCAGACTTGCTTGGTCAAAGAAATACTAAAATTAGCGACCAACTTTGATCGCTAACGTGGGACACACTTATAAAATTTTAATAATTATATTATTATTTTAAAAAAATTATAAAATATAAATAAATATAATTCAAAATTAGCGACTAAAGCTGGTCTCTCACGAAAGGGGAAGCAGATAGAGACCAATTTTGGTCGCTATTCTGGGACCTATTTATAAAATTTTAATAATTATATTATTATTTTAAAAATTTATAAAATATAAATAAATATAATTCAAAGTTAGCGACCAAAGTTGGTCACTTACTAAAAGGGAAGTAGATAGAGACAAACTTTGGTCGCTAATCTGGGACTCAGTTCTAACATTTACCAATTATATTATTAATTTAAATATTATATAAAATATAAATAAATCTATTTAAATTTAGCGACCAACGTTGGTCGCTCGCTAATTTGAATTTCTGGATATTTAGCGACCAACTTTGGTCGCTAATTTGAATTTCTGGATAATTAGCGACCAAAGTTGGTCACTTTTCACGTCAACATTGGTCAAAATTAAAAATCGCTTTTGTATTTACTATCTAAATAATATAAATATAATCCGGTAATACTTTTGTAATACAAGGGATGAATACACTAAAATATACTCCTAGCATGCTATATATGTAGTTAAAGTAGTACAACGAAGCGTGTTTTATATATATATATATATATATATATATATATAAAAAAATTGAATCATCGACTTATAACCTAGTGATAAATGAATGTAATTCATTAACTCTGTTACAATACAGCTAATGAATACAGTATCATGTACTATAACATGCTATATATATAGTTAAAGATGCACGAAGTGTGTTTTATATATATATATATATATATCGACACACACACACACTTCACTATAATATTATAACGTTTATATAACTTCTTATAGTATATGTTAGTGTGTGTATATATATAACACACACACACACTTTGTGCTACTTTAATTACATATATAGCATATTATAGTACATGATATTATATTCATTATTTGTATTGTAACAGAGGAAATGAATTACATTCATTCATCACTAGGATATAAGTCTTTGAATCAATTATAACATATTAATTGATATAAGTTGAGACGTTTTATTTTTAATCAATACTATATATATATACATATATATATACCGACAGACTTCTTTTGTCGCTTATAGTAATTAGTAAGTGTATTAGTTGTAATTAACTTATAGATTGATATTACACTAAGTATTATTGCATTAGCTAATATTATATCGAATATATATATATATATATATATAAGTCGAGATATTTTATTTTTAATCAATATATATATATATATATATATATATATATATATATATATATATATATATATATATATAAATTGTATTGATACACTTGTAAATTGATTCATCGACTTATAACCTACTCAGATGCATCGTTAAGTATTAAAAATAACATGTCTCGACTTATATCAATTAATCTATTATAATTGATTCATCGACTTATAACCTATTGTAATCTATTAAAAGCATCAATTATCTAGTTAATATAATTTTTTTTAAAGATTATGCTTATAGTTCTTAATTTTTTATAATAATTGTAGTTAAATAAAATAAATATTTGTAGCTAATAAGATTTTTTTTATAGCTTATAATATTTAAAAATCAAAATAGAAAAAAAATTGTTTTTTTTTAGAAATAGCGACCAACTTTGGTCGTTATCTTGGTCAAAAGTCAAAAATAGCGACCAACGTTGGTCGCTATTTTGGTAATCAAACAGTCAAAACTTAATTAGCTACAAAAATAGCAACCAACTTTGGTCGCTTTTTTGTAAATCCAGATTCAAAAACGGGTTTCCCCTCCCATTCTCTTATTTTCTTCCAAAAATTTTCCCAAATTCTCTCTCAACACATTCCCCTCCCGTTCTCTATTTCCCTCACACAAATCAACCCCCACCCCACCCCGCGCCACCACTGTGACCGCCTGAGCCGCCATCAGAGTCGCCGCCGCCACTGCTGCCACTGCCCCTTTCTCTCCTTCTCCACCTAAAAAAATCTAGGTTTGAATTATAACCTTGAATCTTTGTTATTTCTAGTTTTTGTTTTAATTATTTCAATATTATAGTTTAAGGATATGAATTAGTGTTTAAATTCTTTGAATATTATTTTTATTAAGGATTAGGGTTTATGTCTTGTTTTAATTAGCTTTGTTAATTAATTTTATTAACTAATTAGTTTAATTATTGTTGAATTTAGTTTAATTAGATGTGACGACCCGACCCATCGTCTCATGAGTTACCGTTCTGTTTTCCCCATTTTATGCTTCTTCATGTTTCATTATCAGTATTTGGTGTGTTATAGTTTATTCAGATTGGTTTTGGTAGAAATGAGGCATTTAGTCTCTTCAAGGAAGGCTTAGTTTGGAAAAGTCAACCGGAGTTTGACTTATGAGTTATAGGACTCGGATGTGATTTCCGGTGATTCGATTAGCTTTGGGGGATGATTTGTGACTTAGGAGCATGATCGAAAGTGATTTTGGAGGCTCGTTGTAAAATTAGGCTTGAATTGACGAAGTTAGTATTTTGGCGATTTCTGGTTGATAGGTGAGATGTTGATCTGAGGGTCGGAATGGAATTCCGAGAGTTTTGTAGATTCATTATGTGATTTGTGATGTGTGTGCAAAATTTCAGGTCATTCGGACGTTATTTGGTTGGATTTTTTATTGAATGCGTGTTTCGGAAGTTTTTGAAGAACACTTGGATTTGATGTAATTTGGTGGTTTTAGTGTTAATCGTGGTGCTTTTATGATTGAAATAAGTTTGAATAATGTTTTAGGATGTATTGGTATTTTTGGTTGAGGTCCCGAGGGCCTCGGGGTGAGTTCGGGTGGTTAAACGGAGAGTTTTGGAGTTGTTGCATGTTTAAGTTTGCTGGTATCTGGTGTTTTCGCACCTGCAGTTATGGGACCGCCGGTGTGGTCTCGCAGAAGAGAGCAGAAAGGCGCAGAAGCGGAAAAGTTGGTCCATGTCAGGTTCCGCAGAAGTGGAAGTTAGGACCGCTTAGGCGGTCCCGCTAGTGCGAAATTTGGGCCGCAGAAGCGGTCAAGGCCCTTAAGTGAAGGTCCACAGAAGCGGACGTGGACCGCATATGCGGAAGTCGCAGAAGCGACATTTTTATCGCAGAAGCGGAATTTCCTGGGTAGTTAAATGAAATAGTCTTCTTCGCGAATTTTTAAAAGAACAACATTTTGGACTTCGAACTTGGAGAGCTTTGTGGCGATTTTGAAGAGGGTTTCAAGGGCTTTAATCAGGTATGGATTCTTGGACTTAGAATACGATTTTATGGTGTAAAAACATGGATATAGACTGAATAATAAAGGAATCAAAGGTCAAAAATGGTGATTTAGGGCTTGAACTTAAGAGAGTTTAAAATAGGGATTTGAGGAGCCAAATGGACTCTGATTCTTGTGATTTTGATATGTACCGACTCGTGGCAAGACAAAAAATCCGATGATATAAATTTTATAATTTTTTGAGAAGTGGGCTCGGGGCTTGAGTTTTGCTAGTTTCAAGATCTTTGTTATTTTCGATTGTTTTCGATTGGATATTGTTCCATTAGCATATTGTGATGTATTCGATCTGATTTTGGTTAGATTTGACGTGTGTGGAGGCCGATTTGTGGGGCAAAGGCATCGCGAGCTAGAGATTTCACCGGTTCAAGGTGAGTAATGACTGTAAATGATTAGTCTAAGGGTTTGAAACCTCGGATTTGCACATCATATTATTGTATTGAGGTGACTTACACGCCGGATAGCGAGTGTGGGGTAGAGCACCATTGGGGATTGTGACTTGGTCCGCCCCGATTGATGAAATTACTGCGTATTTGACTGAAACTACCCGTTATCATCATAATTTGGGCTAATTGCCATGTTTGGGCTTCGTGCCAACTATGTGAATCCTTGAGGGATTGATATTACTGTTTTTCACATTACTTTGCATATTATTTGATCTCGGTCCAAGGTTTTAATACTGTTTTGCAAACTCAGCCGTTTTTCTAAGATTTGAAAATTTAAACAATATTTTATTGATGTTTTGAGCTAAGAACTATCATGTTAATATTGCCCAAGTGACTTATGTGCATTTCTAGACTGAGCATGGATCGGGCTGCGCGCCGCAGCAGTGTTACATGTGCATTTCTGGAATGAGCATGGATCGGGCTGCACGCCGCAGCGGTGTTATATTTATTTTGAGGCCGAGGGCCTGGTTGATACCACGAGATGGCTTGATATTGCGCTTGGGCTGTAAGAGCCCCTCCGGAGTCTGTACACACTCCCAGTGAGCGCCGTCAACGTTAAATATATGGATGGCTCGGGCTGCACGCCGTAATAGGTACCGGAGTGTACCGTCATATGCATTGCATTGCACTCATGCATTTGTTCCTATTTGTATTATCTGTCATGACATTCCAGCACTCACATTTCATTGGCATCCATGCTACTTCTTGCACTATTTACCTGATACCCTGGTGTTATTTGTTAATGGAGTGCTGTGCCCGAGGGGCTGACTTATGTGCTGACTTGCACTATCTGTTTCGCATTCATTTTCTTAACTGTTGGAAAAAGATATTTTCAAAAGAGGTTTAAAACTGATTCCAGATATTTCCAAAGATTTCATGGTTTCACTATTTTTTCAAAGGGTTACACTGTACTATATAGCATGATGACTTGCTTTATGTGGTTTCTTGCTGCTCAATTATTATTTACCTTTATTACTCACTGAGTTGGAGTACTCACTTTACTCTATGTACCTCGAGTGCAGATGCAGGTATTGGTTTACCCGGTAGCGGGTTTGAGCTGGTTGAGGATTTACTATCGTAGCTGAGCAAGGTGACCGCCAGCGTTCGCGGCACCAGATTTTTTCCTTTGATTCTAGATTTTCTTCTATCTATTACAGGCTTTGTAGTTGTATCAGAAATCCTTCTAGATGCTCGTGACTTGTGACACCCCGATTTCGGGCTGAGTCGGGATGGGTTCCCTGTTTTATCACATTTATTCCGCAATATGATTTCATTATCTATGATTCAGACTTATTCATGCTAAGTAACTGTTAAAAGAGGCATTGTTGTTCTATTGGCTGGCCTTGTCTTCACGAGAGGCGCCATCACGATCGGGTTAGGGAATTGGGTCGTGACATTAGATTTAAATTATACTTTGTATTGTCTTGATAGTTTAGTTAGAATCTAGGGTTTAGTTTATGTATTGGAATTTTAGTTTATAAATTAAAGTTTTAGGATATCAATTGAACTTTTGTGGATATGAATTGAAATTTTTGTGTAAGAATTGAACTTTTAGGATATGAATTGAGCCTTTAGGATATGAATTAGACTTTTAGTTTATGTATTGGAATTTTAGTTTATAAATTGAAATTTTAGGATATGAATTGAACTTTTGTGGATATAAGTTGAACCTTTAGGATATGAATTGGAATTTTAGTTTATGTATTGGAATTTTAGTTTATAAATTGAAAATTTAGGATATGAACTGAACTTTTGTAAGTATGAGTTGAACCTATAGGATATGGATTGAAATTTTTGGATTATGTATTGGAATTTTAGTTTATAAATTGAAGTTTTAGGATATAAATTGTAAATTTTGGATTATGTATTGGAATTTTAGTTTATAAATTGAAGTTTTAGGATATGAATTGAACTTTTGTGGATATGAGTGGAACTTTTAGGATATGAATTGAAATTTTTGTGTATGAATTGAATGTTTAGGATATGAATTGAGCCTTTAGGATATGCATTGGAATTTTAGTTTATAAAATGAAATTTTAAGATATGAATTGAACTTTTGTGGGTATGAGTTGAACCTTTAGGATATGAATTGAACATTTAGGATATAAATTGAAAATTTTGGATTATGTATTGGAATTTTAGTTTATAAATTGAAGTTTTAGGATATGAATTGAACTTTTGTGGATATGAGTTGAACCTTTAGGATATGTATTGAAATTTTTGTGTATGAATTGAACTTTTAGAATATGAATTGAGCCTTTAGGATATGCATTGGACTTTTAGTTTATGTATTAAAATTTTAGTTTATAAATTGAAATTTTAGGATATGAATTGAACATTTGTGGATATGAGTTGAACCTTTAGGATATGAATTGGATTTTTAGTTTATGTATTGGAATTTTAGTTTATAAATTGAAATTTTAGGATATGAATTGAGCTTTTGTGGATATGAGTTGAACCTTTGGGATATGAATTTGACATTTAGATTTTGGTTTATAAATTGAACCTTTAGGATATTAATTAAAGTTTTTGTGTATGAATTGAACTTTTAGGATATGAATTGAACCTTTAGGATATGAATTGAAATTTTTGTGTATGAATTAAACTTTTAGGATATGAATTGAACCTTTAGGATATGAATTGAACTTTTGTGGATATGAATTGGACTTTTATGGATATGAATTGAAATTTAGGATTGCGGGAGGATTTTGTAGAAGGGGTTGATGAATTTATTAGATAACACACATTGATTTTTATACAGTTTGAACTAGATAAATAGAATCGGTTTTCGAATGGGCTTGTAATAAGAGTTAACTTAGTTTGGTTAGCTTAATGTGGTAGTTCCATTGAACTTTAAATTTTTTGGTTTTAATGTTATTTTTGTGTTGTTGTTGTTGTTGTTGTGTTGTTGTTGGTATTTTTGTTATTGTTGCTTGTAATAGGGATTTGGTATGACTGCCAGGTGGTGTAGCTACCAAAACAGGCAGTTTCTGCCAAAATAATACAAGAAAAGCAACCAACTTTGGTCTCTTTTCGGTCGTTTTTCTATTAAAAAATAATTTTTTGGGCAATAGCGACCAAAGTTGGTCGCTTTTTACCTAGAATTCTTGTGATGACCCGACTCATTGTCACGTGAGTTACAGTCCCGTTTCTCCCTTATTGTATTACTTTATGTTTTATTATCGGTGTTGAGTGCGTTAGAATTTAATTGGAGTAATTTTGATAAGAAATGAGACACTTAGTCTCTTTTAAGAAGACTTAAATTGAAAAAGTCAACCGGATGATGACTTGTGTTAGAGGGCTCGGAATTGAATTCCGATGATTCGCTTAGCTCCGGGTGATGATTTAAGGCTTAGGAGCGCAATCGGAAGTAATTTTGGAGGTCCGGTGAAGAAATTAGCCTATTTTGGCGAAGTTAGTATTTTGGCGATTTCTGGTTGATAGATGATATTTTAATCCGGGAGTCGGAATAGAATTCTGAGAGTTGCAGTAGCTTCGTTAGGTGATTTTGGATATGTTTGCAAATTTTTAGGTCATTCGGACGTCGTTTGGTTGGGTTTCTGATCGAATGTGCAATTCGGAAGTTTTTAAGAAACTTAGGCTTTGATTTGATGAAAATTTAGGATTTTGATGTTAACGATGGCGTTTTGATGATTCGAGCAAGTTTGAATGATGTTATGGGATATGTTGTCATGTTTGGTTGAGGTCCCGGGGGCCTCGGGTGAGTTTCGGATGGTCGATCGGACCAATATTGGCATTTTGAGTAGCAGATTTTGCTGTCTTATTGTTGCAGAGAATTTGTGCTTCGCGATCGAAGGTGTGGTGCCGCGATCGCGTAGAAGTCTTTTTGGGAGGCTGGTGATTTGCTCTACGCATTCGCGTTAATTGGTCCGCGATCGCGGAAGGTTGGTTAGTAGTGCACCGCGTTCGCATTTGGTTCAGTCACGTTCGCATTGAGTAATTTGGAGGCCGTGGATTTTTGTACTTCGCGATCACGTGACCTTGGTCGCGGTCGCGATGAAGGTTTTCCAGCTGGGCAGAAGGGTTTTAAATGATATTTGCTCCGCGAGCTAAAGTCATTTTCACCATTTTTTAGCATATTTGGAAGCTTTTGACGAGGGATTAAGAGGGTTTCGACTAGGATTCGATTGGAGGTAAGTTTTATGAGCTAAATACGTGATTTTATTGAAGATTCATCCATTAATTCTCTGAATTTGGGTATAAAATTAAAGAAATTAGGGCTTGGTTTTTGCTATGTAAATTTGAGATTTGGTGGCCCATTTGAACTCTGATTTTGATAAATTTTATATGTACGGACTCGTGGCGAGACGAGAATTCTGAAAATGTGAATTTCGTAATTTTTGGAGAAGCGGGCCCGGGGCTCGGGTTTTGCCAACTTCATACTTTTGGGTGTTTTTCGAGTTCTTTCGATTGGGTTATGTTCCATTAGCATATTTTTACGTATCCCTTATGATTTTGATAAGATTCTACACGCGAGGAGGTAGATATGATAGGGAAAGGCTTGGCGAGCTAGATTATCGGCCGGCTAGAGGTGAGTAATACTTGTGAATGATATCCTGAGGGTTTGAAACCCCGGATTTGCACATCATAGTGCTGTATTATGGTGACTTGCATGCTGGACCTCAACGTGGGGTAGAGCACCGTTGGGGATTGCGACTTGGTCCGTCCCGGTTGTTGGTTTTTACCGCGAAATTATAAATGATGTGTTGTTATCACTATGACTTGGGCTCATTGCCATACTTGCGGCTTATTGCCGATTATTTGAACTCTTTATGAACTATCATCACTGTTTTCCTCACTATTTGAAATATTATTTGAACTCAGTCCATGTGATTTACACTATTTTCATGAACTCAGCTATATTTTACTCAAACTTGGAGTTTTAGCAGATATTTGAACTATTGTTTGAGCTGAGTATTATTATTTTACTGATGCCTGAGGGACTTTTGACTATTTTGGACTGATTGAGGTCGAGGCCCACTAGAGGATATTGAGGTGGATGTGTGGGCACACTAGAAAGGATAAGATTAGGAATGATGGCATTCGGGAGAAGGCACACGTGGCCCCTATTGATGACAAGATGCGGGAAGCGAGGCTCAGATGGTTCGGACATGTACAGAGGAGAAGCCCAGATGCTCCAGTAAGGAGGTGTGAGCGGCTGGTCGTGGAAGGCACGAGAAGAGGCAGAGGGCGGCCTAAGAAGTATTGGGGAGAGGTGATCAGGGAGGATATGGCGAGGCTTCAAATTTCCGAGGACATGACACTTGATAGGAAGTTATGGAAGTCGCGTATTACGGTTTTTGGCTAGGAGGTAGTAGACTAGTTCGGTGGGTTTTTGTCTAAAATAACTAGAGGCAATGTCGAGTTTTACTATTTTCTATTTTCGATGCAGAATCCATTTACAAACCGTCGTTTTTGCTTTGAATTACTATTATTATTATTTTTTTTTTCCTACTTTCTATGTTCCTTTTACCGTATGATTTCCGCGGTGAATCTAATACTCTCTTCTTTTGTCTTTTTATTATCTTGAGCCGAGGGTCTTTCGGAAATAGCCTATCTACCCCCTTGGGGTAGGGGTAAGGTCTGCGTACACACCACCCTCCCCAGACCCCACTTGTGGGATTTTACCGGGTTGTTGTTGTTTTTGTTGTTGTTGAGGTCGAGGGCCATATGTGAGGGCATGAAGAGTGATGTGAGAAGGCTTTCAGGCCTCGAGCGCTATGTGAGGAGGCTTTCAGGCCTCGAGTGCTATGTGAGGAGGCTTTCAGGCCTCGAGTGTTATGTGAGCATATGCATATACATGCATGGATCGGACTGCACGCCGAAGTGATATGTTATGATTATTATTGCGCTTGGGTTGTAGGAGCCCCTCCGGAGTCTGAACCCCCACAGTGAGCGCGGGTACCCAAATGAATCGGGCTACGCGCCGTAGCGGTCATATGCATTGCATTGCATTCATGCATTCACTCATGTTTGTACTGCGTGGCATGACATTTAGCACTCATATATCATTGGCATACATATTGTTACTTGCCTTGTTGACCAGATACCCTGGTGTTATATGTTAAGGAGTGATGTGCCCAAGGGGCCGATTATGAGTCGACTTGCTCTAACTGATATAGCATTCATATGCTTGGCTGTTGAAAAAGAAAAAGGGATATTTGTAAAAGTGATTTTTAACTGATATTGAGATTTTCTAAAGGATTTTCATAGTATTACGGTTTTTCTCAAAGGGTTGTACTGCCTTTTATAGCATTTTGATGTGCCCATACGTGTTTTCTTATCGCTCAGTTATTATTCTCTCTTATTACCACTGAGTTGGAAGTACTCACTTTACTCCCTGCACCTTGCGTGTAGTTGCAGGTATTGTTCACCCGGTAACGGGTTATTAGCAGGATCGAAGGCCATATTGTGGTAGTTGAGCAAGGTGACCGCCACCGTTCGCGGCACCGTATTCCATTTTTGAATTCCAGTTTTATCTTGTATATATATATACTTTGTTGGCCCAATAGTAGTGTCCCTACTCATTAGATGCTCGTGACTTGTGACACCACGGTCGGGTTGTATTGGGATGGAATTAATAGTTAAATGTCAATAAGATGTATTTTCTATTCATTATGGTTAATAGATGTTTAATAAGAGGATTTGGGGTTGTTGGATGGCCTTGTCTTCACGAGAGGCGCCATCACGGCCGTATATGGAATTTGGGTCGTGACAAGTTGGTATCAGAGCGTAGGTTACTAGGTCTCACGAGTCATGAACAAGGTTAGTAGAGTCTCGCGGATCGGTATGGAGACGTCTGTATTTATCCTCGAGAGGCTGCAGAACCTTTAGGAAAACTTCACTTTCTTGGAATTCTTATCGTGCGTAATTGATTCAGCTTGAGATATAACTCTTGAAATTCCTTCCACACATCTGTATGCGCACATGAGCGCTCAGTTTTGTAAGTGCCTTGATGGATTGTGATTCCACGATCGAGGGGCGAGATGTAATCTCCATGAGTACATGTTGGGCCAGTAGGAGGACTTAAGGCCGGATCTTTGCCTATGGCTTAAGCACCGAGGTGCTGATTTTGTCAGCTGGTGTTATGAACTTATACGTTCAGTGTTGTCCCTAATTGTGGGAATGGCGGCTGGATAGCTACGTAATGAGTATGTTGGTACTGTGTAATGTTTCTATATGACTTGGTAATGGCGAAGAAGCCTGCTGGATAATAGATGAACTGTTAAGTGTCCGTTTTCCATTGTGATCTGTTGTGTAGCCCCAAGTTATGGGCGCGTGAAGAATATTTTCGTATCCCCTAGTTGGAAAGTGAGGTGCAATACTTGTGGCGGTATCAGTTCAGACTTAGGAAAACTAATTGATTCTGTAACGTATATGATGGTGGAAGGCATGTTGAAATATTGAAATGAGGTGAAGCAGGTGGGTTATCTCCTGCGGAGTGTTTTTGAGGGGTATGATCTTTATGTGTATGTTAGAAGATCTCATGTGTAATTGAAGGGTATGTGTTAAAATTTGAGAATTTGGGACGTTTAAGAAAATGGACTCAGCTGATGTGGAAACGAATGTGAGGTTTGCAGAGAATGTCAGTGCTAGATGATCTGTCTATTCACAAACTTGTAAATGACTTGAGTTTAATCTCACTATAACATAATGGCATCATTGGAGTAAAAGTGCTATGAGTTGTTAAGAGTGCCTTGATATATGGCTTCGATCCAAGTTGGGGAGGTTGCTATTGATTAGTTGATTGCACTATTAGGTACTATGTTGGTTCTGTCTCAAGGTATGTTGGCAGATCAGTTTTGGTCGCAGAAATTGAGCCGAGAATGGCGCGTGTGAAGGAAATTTTTTTGATAAAGGTTATATGGTGCTTCGTAGATGTGAGAAAATACTAGGATGTTTTGAGCTGTTGTTGATAAAAAATGCTCATTGTATAGAGAAGAAAGATGGTTGTTTGTATCTGTACGAAATCATGTTCTGCGGTGTCAGGGTACTAATAAGGCACGAGTGGTTCCGTTCATTTAGGGCAGGTGAATTACAGCTGAATAAGAGTGAATGACTCTCGAGAATGGTTTTACTATGTTCAAGATTTTACATGTAACAATCAGGTGTCTTAAGTTTGTGTATGTGGCT
>MU708683.1:25840-37445 GCA_026770625.1 Nicotiana glauca | reverse complement strand
GTATCCGCATTTGGAAGGTAATGGTAAACGAATTCAAAATCGCAGGAAGTTCTTCAAAGTAAAGCATTCTGGAATGTGGTATTTCTAGGAAGCGTTCGAGAGGGTATTCAGTGGCATATGGGTCTTAGATAGTGTGGTTTTATTTGCGAGTCTCATGTGGTAACCTGGGTTGAGGTATTGTGGTGCTACAGCAAGGGAGAATATCAAATTAAAGATGAATCGGGAAGGAAATTGGATAAATGGAATAGCATGATAATGAACCGAATCGGTATGGTAAGGATATGATTAATTATTTTATGTGTTCGAGGTAATGAGCCTTACAGGTATCGTGCAGCAAAGCTTTTAAGTGCTGGCAATTTTCTTAACTTGGTTTGGGTAGAAAGAATCAGTCCTGGCAGTTTAGCTTGTGCAATGGAATTGGGAGAAAGAGTTCTTGATGTGTTTTACCGTAGTTTGAAAATGAGTATATTTCCTATGGGTATGCAAAGCATGGAGTGTGTAATAATTTTTCTCCTATATGGGATCATGAAAGTTCTTGACTAGTTAAGTGCGTCGATGTCTGCGGCGCAGGAGAGAGATAGAAGTCCTCATGTTATCCTAGTGTGGTATGGTCTATGTGTTATGATATGGAGAATTGAGATTTGCATGTTCAAGGTTTTGGTTCAGTTCATAATAGGAATCATTAAATTCTTGAGCAGCACGGGCAGCTGCAGGTGAATAAAGAACCAATCTTCTGACGATTAAGGAAAATGATACTGCTATTCTAGTGATTTGACGGGGGTTTATGTCCAGAAAAGGGGCAAGGTAATGAAAACTGGCAATATTTGGTGGAATTGTTGTGTTCTCTTGTTGGATCGACCGTTGATAATTGAGATGTTGATGGCGCAGGGAAAATTTTTGAATATCTTTCGTGGTATGAATGGATACTTGATGTGTGTTATGAATTCGTACGGCGGAGTGTGGGACCAGGCATAGTGATTCATGTGTTATATGTGTTGGAGACTAGAAGTTCTCGTGATCCGACTATGCAGTGGTTGTAGATCGTGTGTATCGACATCGTCTAGCGGTTATGGAAATTGGAGGTCCGAGTGGATCTTTCTTTGCTTGGTATGTTAAATTTGGGTTATGATATTAGATTGCAGACTGGTTATCCCAATGTCAGGTTGTCTAGACTAATGATTTATGGGCTATGTCGGAAAAATGCCACAGGCTGCGTGGCAAGGTGCATCGGATTATGTTCTAGCAGGGTAGCTTGTATTCCAGGGACCAGCGGACGACTGGCAAGCATGGCTTTATTAATTGGGCCTTCGTGGCGGATGTCAGTGCAGAAGTTTCTACCATTGATTTAGTTCCAGTATTGAGGGACTTGTTCGGATGCGTTTCTTGTGGCCGGGCATGAGACTATATGTGTTTATTGTAATGAGCAAATTTGGCTCGATGTGCATCTCATTTTGTAAAATATATATGTGGATCGGGTGGCACGCCGCCACGGGTATGTTATCTGGGTCGGGTTGCACGCCGCAACAGTGTGATGTTGAGAATAGTTTTCCATATGTTATTTTGTATGCCTTACTTCCTGGTTTCGGAGTAAAGTCCGTATTGGGTGTTGCTTGGAGAGTAGCGCATCGGTTGTGTCCTTTTAAGATTGAATAGTGTATATTACTTGCTTCACCGTGGGTGTGATGGATTGCTTGGTTTCAGACTTCAATCCGTGCGTGGCTGTCCGTTCGGAGCATGGTGACTTGAGGTGCTTCATGGGTGATAGTGTTTGGATAGGATCGCGCATTGTGGCAAAGCCACGTGAAGTTATGACCCTTCGAGGTGAATTCAGGCACTCTATTTCTATGATGTGGGACGGGGTCCCAGCCTTGTGTTGTGATGGTACTGAGGAGTTTGAGCTACAGCTCTTTTGTTTGAGTCATTTGTCATGATTTGAGTATGTTCAGACCGCCCATCATTGGTGCGCGGATTATACAAGTTGTGGCTTAGGCCTGTGATGAGATGTCATATCACTAGAGTGGTGTGTTGAATTCGAGGCGATCGTTGGAGTCATTAATAAATGCGAACAGATGTGATTTCACCGGGTTAGAGGATTTATATCGAAGTTTGGCTCGAAAATCTGTTGTGGTACTAGTCAACAAGGGAGTGGTTTCATGAATGGTTGACCTGAGGAATGGTTACGGTTTATTGTGTGTTTTAGTTATCGTTGGCAGTATATGAAGGTGATGGAATAAGACTTTAGCTAATAAGAGGTTCTGATTTTGAGCATGAATTCGGAAAGTGCAATGTGGTTCTACGGTCTTTGGTCTAAATGAACTGTGAAATTTCAGTTGTGTTGCATTATCGGATCAATGTAAGATAGGGTGACGTGGGATCACCCCGGGTATATGTTTGGTGAAGTTATTTAGCTATTGGTGAACTTCTAAGACAACTCTGGGTCCACTCGAGGACAAGTGTTTGTTTAAGTTGGGGAGGATGTGATGACCCGACCCATCATCACGTGAGTTACTGCCCCGTTTCCCCTTATTGTATTACTTTATGTTTCATTATCGGTTTTGAGTGCGTTAGAATTTAATTGGAGTAATTTTGATAAGAAATGAGACACTTAGTCTCTTTTAAGAAAACTTAAATTGGAAAAGACAACCGGATGTTGACTTGTGAGTTAGAGGGCTCGGAATTGAATTCCGATGATTCGGTTAGCTCCGGGTGATGATTTAAGGCTTAGGAGCGCAATCGGAAGTAATTTTGGAGGTCCGGTGAAGAAGTTAGCCTATTTTGGCGAAGTTAGTATTTTGGCGATTTCCGGTTGATAGGTGATATTTTGATCCGGGAGTCGGAATGGAATTCCGAGAGTTGCAGTAGCTTCGTTAGGTGATTTTGGATATGTCTGCAAATTTTCAGGTCATTCAGACGTCGTTTGGTTGGGTTTCTGATCGAATGTGCAATTCGGAAGTTTTTAAAAAATTTAGCCTTTGATTTGATGAAAATTTAGGATTTTGATGTTGACGATGGTGTTTTGATGATTCGAGCAAGTTTGAATGATGTTATGGGATATGTTGGCATGTTTGGTTGAGGTCCCGGGGGCCTCGGGTGAGGTTTGGATGGTCGATCGGACCAATATTGGCATTTTGAGTAGCAGATTTTGATGTCTTATTGTTGCAGAGAATTTGTGCTTCGCGATCGAAGGTGTGGTGTCGCGATCGCGTAGAAGTCTTTTTGGGAGGCTGGTGATATGCTCTACGCATTCGCGTTAATTGGTCCGCGATCGCGGAAGGTCGGTCAGTAGTGCATCGCGTTCGCATTTGGTTCAGTCGCGTTCGCATTGAGTAATTTGGAGGCCGTGGATTTTTGTACTTCGCGATCGCGTGACCTTGGTCGCGATCGCGATGAAGGTTTTCCAGCTGGGCAGAAGGGTTTTAAATGATATTTCCTTCGCGAGCTAAAGTCATTTTTCACCATTTTAAAGCATATTTGGAAGCTTTTGACGAGGGATTAAGAGGGTTTCGACTAGGATTCGATTGGAGGTAAGTTTTATGAGCTAAATACGTGATTTTATTGAAGATTCATCCATTAATTCTCTGAATTTGGGTATAAAATTGAAGAAATTAGGGCTTGGTTTTTGCTATGTAAATTTGGGATTTGGTGGCCCATTTGAACTGTGATTTTGATAAATTTTATATGTACGGACTCGTAGCGAGACGAGGATTCCGAAAATGTGAATTTCGTAATTTTTGGAGAAGCGGGACCGGGGCTCGGGTTTTGCCAACTTCATATTTTTGGGTATTTTTTGAGTTTTTTCGATTGGGTTATGTTCCATTAGCATATTTTTACGTATCCCTTATGATTTTGATAAGATTCTACACGCGAGGAGGTAGATACGAGAGGTAAAGGCTTGGCGAGCTAGATTATCGGTCGGCTAGAGGTGAGTAATACTTGTGAATGATATCCTGAGGGTTTGAAACTCCAGATTTGCACATCATAGTGTTGTATTGTGGTGACTTGCATGCTGGACCTGAGCGTGGGGTAGAGCACCATTGGAGATTGTGACTTGGTCCGTCCCGGTTGTTGGTTTTTACCGCAAAATTATAAATGATGTGTTGTTATCACTATGACTTGGGCTCATTGCCATACTTGGGGCTTATTGCCAATTATTTGAACTCTTTATGAACTATCATCACTGTTTTCCTCACTATTTGAAATATTTTTTGAA
The DNA here is from genome assembly GCA_026770625.1 of Nicotiana glauca. Classification (NCBI taxonomy): domain Eukaryota; kingdom Viridiplantae; phylum Streptophyta; class Magnoliopsida; order Solanales; family Solanaceae; genus Nicotiana; species Nicotiana glauca. Next base: position 33,235 of record MU708683.1, on the reverse strand, counting down.
CTCAGTCCATGTGATTTACACTGTTTTCATGAACTCAGCTATATTTTACTCAAACTTGGAGTTATAGCAGATATTTGAACTATTGTTTGAGCTGAGTATTATTGTTTTATTGATGCCCGAGGGACTTTTAACTATTTTGGACTGATTGAGGCCGAGGGCCATATGTGAGGGCATGAAGAGTGATGTGAGGAGGATTTCAGGCCTCGAGTGCTATGTGAGGAGGCTTTCAGGCCTCGAGTGTTATGTGAGCATATGCATATACATGTATGGATCAGACTGCACGTCGCAGTGATATGTTATGATTATTATTGTGCTTGGGCTGTAGGAACCCTTCCGGAGTCTGAACCCCCACAGTGAGAGGGGGTACCCAAACGGATCGGGCTACGCGCCGTAGTGGTCATATGCATTGCATTGCATTCATGCATTCACTCATGTTTGTACTGCGTGGCATGACATTTAGCACTCATATATCATTGGCATACATACAGTTACTTGCTTTGTTGACCAGATACCCTGGTGTTATATGTTAAGGAGTACTGTGCCCAAGGGGCCAATTATGAGCCGACTTGCTCTAATTGATATAGCATTCATATGCTTGGCTGTTGAAAAAGAAAAAGGGATATTTGTAAAAGAGATTTTGTAAAAGAGATTTTTAATTGATCTTGAGATTTTCTAAAGGATTTTCATAGTATTACGGTTTTTCTCAAAGGGTTGTACTATCTTTTATAGAATTTTGGTGTGCCCATACGTGTTTTCTTATCGCTCAGTTACTATTCTCTCTTATTACCACTGAGTTGGAAGTACTCACTTTACTCCCTGCACCTTGCGTGCAGTTGTAGGTATTGTTCACCCGTTAACGGGTTATTAGCAGGACCGAAGGCCATATTGTGGTAGTTGAGCAAGTTGACCGCTAGCGTTCGCGACACCGTATTCCATCTTTAAATTCCAGTTTTATCTTGTATATATATATACTTTGTTGGCCCAATAGTAGTGTCCCTACTCACTAGATGCTCGTGACTTGTGATACCCCGGTCGGGTTGTATTAGGATGGAATTAATAGTTAAATGTCAATAAGATGTATTTTTTATTCATTATGGTTAATAGATGTTTAATAAGAGTATTTAGGGTTGTTGGCTGGCCTTGTCTTCACAGAGGCTCCATCACGGCCGGGTATGGAATTTGGATCGTGACAATTCTGAAAAAGCGACCAACCTTAGTCGTTATTCTATTAAAAAAATAATTTCTGAAAATATAGCAACCAACTTTGGTCGCTTATATTTAAAAAAAAGTTAAATTCTTGAAATTAGCAACCAAAGTTGGTCGCTTATTTTAAAAAAAAATAAAAAAATTAATAAAAAAGCGACCAACCTTAGTCTCTATTTTTCGGATTTCCAAATATAATATTTGGATTAGAGACCAAAGTTGGTCGCTTTTTTATGATTAATAATAAATAAATAAATAATATATTTTACATTTAGTGACCGACTTTGGTCGCCAAAATTAAATTATTAAAATAATAAAATGACTAAAGTTGGTCGTTATAGTCTTTACCCGAAATATTTGGTCCTTTTACCGTAGAGACCAAAGTTGGTCCTTAATTAGCAACCAACTTTGGTCCCTAAAATAAAGGGACCAGCAATATTGCCACCAGGCATGTTTGGTTGCTTTTTGGTCGCTTTTAGGCTTATAAGCGACCAACTTTGGTCGCTTTTTACTGGATTTCTAGTAGTGGTACACGTAATTAATGAACCATTTTATTGATGGGGAATTTGTAGTCGTACCTTATATTTTGTGTCACCTTTTAACCTATGGCCTATTTTATAAAATTATTTTTGGTAGCTAGCTGACAAAAAATCCGTAATAATATGATAATTACACCCTTGACAAAAGATATAAGACTCGCATCACACATTAATCACTTGATCTGCAACATCATTCGTGAAAAAAGATCTCCTCTCCTCTCAATAGCTTTATCAAAACACCAAAAACTTATCCAGATTCATCTTCAGAATCACACTTGCATGAAGTTGTTTCATGTTGAAGCTAAAACTTCATGCTAATATAGCATTAAGTTGATTCACATTGAAGCTAAAACTTTATGCTAATGCATGCAGAAGTTATTTATCTTGTAGTCTACAATTTTATCATGAGTTTTATCTGAAACTTCCCTCTAAACATGCTGAAATTATTTAGTTTATTTGCTAAAACTTCAGACCAAACATGCTGAAGTTAATTAGTTCATTTGCTAAAACTTCATACTAAACATTCTTAAGTTTTTTAGTTTATTTCCTAAACTTCATACTAAACATGCTTAAGTTTTTTTAGTTCATTTGCTAAAACTTCATACTAAACATGCTTATGTTTTTGTCTTGCAGTATGTAATTTTCTAATGAGTTTTTTGTGACGACCCGACCCGTCGTCTCATGTGTTTCCGTCCCGTTTTCCCCATTTATTGCGTCTTCATGATTTATTATATGTGTTGGCTGAGTTTGAGTTGACTCGGATTAGATTTGGTAGGAAATGGAACAATTAGTTTCTTTAAGGAAAGGTTAGTTTGGAAAAGTCAACCGAAAGTTGACTTGTGAGTTAGAAGACTCGGATGTGATTTCTGACGATTCGGTTAGCTTCAAGGGATGAATTGAGGCTTAGGAGCGCAATCGGAAGTAATTTTAGAAGTTCTGTGTAGAATTAGGCTTGAATTGGCAAAGTTAGCATTTTCGCGATATCCGGTTGTTAGGTGAGATTTTGATCTGAGGGTCGGAATGGAATTCCAAGAGTTTCAGTAGCTTCGTTAGGTGATTTGTGATATGTGTGCAAAATTTTAGTTGAATCGGAGGTGGTTAGGTCGGGTTTTTGATCGAATGTGAGTTTCGGAAGAATTTGATAAACTTAGGCTTTGATTTGGTGAAATTTGACAATTTTGATGTTAATGATAGTGATTTGATGATTCAAGCAAATTTGAATAAAGTAATAGATCATGTCTGTGCTTTTGGTTGAGGTCACAGGGGCCTCGGGGTGAGTTCGGGTGATTAAACGGAGAGTTTGGAGTTGGTTGCATGTTTTAGGATTGCTAGTTCTGTCATTTCCGCATCTGCGGAAAAGGGACCGCATAGGCAGTTCCGCAGATGCAGTGGGGAGGTCGCAGAAGCGGTTCTAGTGAGGCTTGAACTTTCCACAGAAGCGGACAAGAGTCCGCATAAGCGGTTCCGCTGGTACGTTATCTGGACCGCAGAAGCGGTCGTGGCACTTAAGTGACTTCCGCAGAAGTGGAATAATTGCAGCAAAAGCGGTAACCGCAGAAGCGGTTTTAGTGTCGCAGAAGCAAAAAAGGCCTGGGCAGAAGCTTTTAATTTAACCTTCGCAAATTTTTGAAAGACCATAACATTTCCACTTCGGACTAAGAGGGTTTTGGGCGATTTTTGAAAAGGGTTTCAAGGGCTATCATCAGGTATGGATTCTTGGACTTAGACTATGATATTATGGTGTATAAACATGGATTAACACTGAAAACTCAAGGAATTAAAGGTTAAAAATGGAGGCTAGGGCTTGAAACTTAAGAGAATTTAAACTTGTGATTTGACGGGTCAAATGGACTCCGATTCTTGTGAATTTGACATGTATAGACCCGTGGCAAGATAAGGATCGTATTGATGTAAAAAATTTTGGATTTCGAGAAGTAAGCCCGGGGCTCGGGTTTTGCCAACTTCGTGATTTTCGATATTTTTCGAGTCTTTTCGATTTGGTTATATTCCCTTAGCCTATTGTGATGTATGCGCTCTGATTTTAGTTAGGTTCGACGCGTGTGGAGGCCGATTTGAGGGGCAAAGGCATCGCGAGCTAGGGTTTTCGCCTGTTCGAGGTGAGTAATACTTGTAAATAATATCCTGAGTGTTTGAAACCCCGGATTTCACATCGTAACGTTGTATTGAGGCGTGACATGCATTCTATGATGAATGCAGGGGTCGTTTACTATTGAACATTGTGACTTGGTCCATCCCGAGTGATATTTCTGCTATATTGGCGATTGAGACGCATACTTTATTACTGTGAATTGGGCTTATTGCCACGTTTGGGGTCTTGTGCCGACCTGTAGATTTCTTAGGGGATCTTCATTTGTTTTTCCTCGCTTGTTTGCATAAATCATACTCTCAGTCATGTTTTTAACTGTTAAAAATATGATAAGAACGGTATTTTGAACATGAAATCATAAATAAAATGAATATGAGGGCTGAGATCCCTACAGTACGTAATGCCTGAATGGCTGCGCATTTATTTGACTGAGATGGGTTGCGTACCCAATAGTGAGGATATATCCCCCTGTGATGTGGATCGGGCTGCACGCCGCAGCGATGATAAATTGATATTGAGGCCGAGCGCCTGTTTGATGCCACGATATTGCTGATATTGCGCTTGGGCTGTAAGAGCCCCTCCAGAGTCTGTACACACCCCCAGTGAGCGCTGTCGACGATAAATAAATGGAGCGGGCTGCACGCCACAGCGGGTACTGGAATGTACCGTTATTTGTATTGTATTGCATTGCATTCATGCATTTGTTCACTATTCATTGTTTGTGTTATTTCTTGAGATGTCTATTTGATGTTCTGGTATTGTCTAATCACTTTTAAAAAGAATAAATCATAGACAGTAGTAACAATGACAATGTATGATGCGTTTGGTTAGGTAACAGTGGCTGACCGGGAATAAGAATATTGCCCGAGGGGCAGGTCTCTGTGCATAGTGTCACTAATTGTTGAAAATTATTTTCATAACTATTGAAAGGATCATCTTCAAAAGAGGTTTAAAACTGAGCCAAGATACTTTGAAAGGTTTCATAATTTTCACTGATTTTCTCAATTTAAGGGCTTTTCACTGCTTCTATACAGCATAATGATCTGTTATACGTGATTTTTTACCACTCAGTTATTTTTTACTTCTATTACTCACTGAGTTGGAGTACTCACTTTAGTCTCTGCACCTCGCGTGCAGTTGCAGGTATTGTTCACCCGGTAGCGGGTTATTAGCTGATTGAAGGTACCATTATTGCAGCTGAGCAAGGTGACCGCCAGCGTACGCGGCACCGGACGTTGTCTTTAAAATTTCAGAATTTATTTTTGTATATTATTAGCCATGTAGTTGTGTTCAGGCTTCTTTAGATGCTCGTGACTTGCGACACACCGATTTCGGGCTGAGCTGGGATGGTTCCCTGTATATCATTTTCTTCTGCATTTGTGATAATGTTATCTATCGTTTTCGACTCATTCTTGATAAGAAATTGTTAAAAGAAGTATTGTTAATCTGTTGGTTGGCCTTGTCTTCACGAGAGGCACCATCACGACCGGGTTCGGGATTTGGGTCGTTACATTTTTGTTAATGCATACTGAAGTTACTTAGTTCATTTACTAAAACTTCATACCAAAATATGCTGAAGTTTTGTAACGCAGTCTACAGTTTTGTCCTGAGTTTTATTCGAAATAATTTAGTCTGAACAAGTAGAAGTTTTTTAGTTCATTTGCTAACACTTCAACTTTAAAATGCTTAAATGTTTGTCCTGCAGTTTGTTAATAGTCTTTTATTAGAGAAGAGCAAAATCTTCTTTTTAAAACGCTTTTAACAAACAAAAAAAATGGGTACGAATACAAACGGAAAAACAAAATGAGTATAACTTAAAAAGGGGTGACTAAATAGGTCACCCCATGCAATTTTTACCTCTTTGATCTTTTGCTCTAGGCTCACTCTTGATCAATGTTTATATTTATCTTCTTCAAAACCCATAAATACGTCGTTAATTAAATTGAAAAATTCAATAACACATATAGGAGGTTGTTAGTGTTGGAATATATATTATTAACCATATATTTAGATATATTTTCTCTGTTTTAATTTTTGTGAACATGTTTATTTTTTGGTCTGTTTCAAAAAATATTTAAATTTAGAAATAATTTATCTTAAGCTTCTTATTCTATCTCTTAATGAGAAGCTTATATAGTTACACAAATACTTTGGTAATAATTTTAACACCACAAATTTCAAAAGAATTATAGCTAGCCATGCAAATGTTATGACTTATTTAGGGCCACAATTTTTTAAAAGTCTTCATTTCTTTCACAACCCTCTGCACAGTAAAATAAGTCCATATAAATTGGAATGGATGTAGTAGTATTTATTACTCCATAGAATAATTATTGATTTAATTTTAATAATGATTTAAATAGGTCATGTATCCGTTTGTGTCCTTTACTTATATAGTGTAGATTTGGCGTATAGAGCTTAGCTTATACACAAAAGATTAAATCATCGATTCTTAAAAGTTATAAAGTTTATGTTCACAATCTGATGATAGATTTGGAAAAGACATCGAAATTATTGAAGTACAAGATTATATATGATTTATTTTGATTATTGCATGACATAGTTCCTACTTCTTATACTAGTACATTTTGTATGTATTGAACGGACCAAGTAGAGATAAGTATTTTATACTGACTTAACTAAATAGTTATTTGGTACATCTGTAATGACCCGGCCGGTTGTTTTTGGAATTTATGCCCCGAATCCCCATTAACTGCTTTCTCTAAGTTCATTTCTGCTATTTTGGTTTGCCGGGATGTTCGGTTCTAGGATTCGGAGTGTTTTGGGACACTTAGTCCCTAAATGAGAGCTTAATAGTTGAAAAATGGTCCGTATTCGGAACAGTGTAAAGACGACTTCGGAATGAAAATTCGATGGTTCCGTTAGCTCCGTTAGGTGATTTTNTCTAATCATTAGTAATTCGTGTTTCTGGCGTTGTTTTAGGTGATTTAAGGATTTGAACAAGTTTGAATGATGTTATAAGATATGTCCGTAGGTTTGGCTGGGGTCCCGGGGGCCTCGGATGTGTTTCAGATGCCCAACGGGACACTTTCTGTTGAAAAAGAGTTGCAGGGTTTCTGCTGTTTCTACTGCAAATTTTAACCCTCTGCGATAGCATGCCCAACCATGCGATCGCGTAGTGTAAATTCTGAGGGGCCTGTTTTCCTTCTATGCGATCGCGTAATGCCTCCTGCGATCGCATTGATTTAACTTTTCCTCCTCCGCGATCGCGACATCCCTTCTGCGATCGCATAGAGCAGTCTCCCAGGGCTCGAAATTTCTTCTACGCGATCGCGTAGCCACTCCTGCGATCGCACTGAAGGAAATATCTGGGCAGAATATAACATTTCAAAACGAGGGTTCTACCATTTTTGCAAAAACTCAAGCTAGAGAGCTCGGTTTTGGGAGATTTTTCGAGGGATTTTCAGAGGCAACTATTGGGTAACGATTCCTTACTCTCTTATGATTAATATCCACTAATCTAAACTCGAATTCAACCTTTAATTTCGGATTTTGAATGAAACTTGGGGTAAAATCCTTAGACCT
>MU708683.1:0-11962 GCA_026770625.1 Nicotiana glauca | reverse complement strand
AAAATTAAAAAAAAAAAAAAAAAAAAAAGTGGCTCCAGCAGTTCCCTTGTAGCTCCATCACTCTCTTAACTGAGATAGTAGAAATTTCAACGTTTCAATTTTTACAGGCATCGAGTGAACAAACTACGAGCTCAGATCAAGACTACCCTTTTCAACGATTGCAGCAAACCCAGCTAGCAGGGAAATGAGTCAGGGAGGGAATTTGGATCCTGGAATATTTGATGACTGACTATCCATTAGTGCCATCAAAACTGCCTTGCGCATTTTGTCTTGTCTTATCTCTCCAATTTTCGCCCCACATTTTAGCCTCCGCAACTGCTCTTTCTCGGTCCAAATCCCTGTTTAACATCCTTGCTGTTTCCCTTGGGGAATCCTCCTTCTCAGATCCTGCATCCAAGTCCGGCCATTTCCGTCCTGATCCACCCCCTCCTGCCCCATCTTCATTCCTACATATTCTCCCACCTCTATCATCTTTATTTCTCTTATCATCTACCTGATTTGCTAGATAAGAAAGGGCAGTAACTACATCACCGATTAGAGGACGAGCAGCAGCCTGTTCTTGGATACACATGGACGCCACAGCTAAAGCCTGGTATAGACCTCTCATTGGAAATTGACCATGCAGCCTTGGATCTGCTAATTTTGCAAACTTCCTACGATCATTAAACAGTGGCCTAGCCTGGATGTACAATCACAATACAATGGATAATCAATCATACAATTTGATAGCTGAGAGCATGTTATTTTCACACACACAGATGACTCAATAATTTTTTAAAGGAAAGGAAAGACATAAAGTAGATTACCCATGCGACAAGGTTTTGCTCTCCCTGAGGCATGGTGCTGTCAATAGCCTTACGCCCAGTGATAAGCTCCAAGAAGACAACCCCAAAACTATAGACATCAGATTTTACAGTCAATTGTCCAGTCATGGCATACTCAGGGGCACAGTAACCATAAGTTCCCATGACCCTTGTGGACACATGTGACTTGTCTCCAGTAGGACCAAGTTTTGCAAGCCCAAAATCTGAAAGCTTCGGGAAAAAATTTTCCTCGAGCAATATGTTGGATGACTTGAAGTCCCTATAAATAACAGGAGGGTTTGCCTTATCATGAAGGTACTCCAAACCTTTTGCTGCACCAGCTGCTATCTTCATTCTCGTGTTCCAATCTAGTGGCTCTTTATCAGGAGGGAGATCTGCACTACGATTATTCACATGAGATTGCTAAAGAATACTAAGCCTAGAGCCACAAAATTCTGCAGTACAGGATTGTTCACAAGAAAAAACTAATGAAACAGGTAACAAACAAGATGTAAGCTGAAAACATGCCATCAACAATATGCCTGAGAGATCACTAACTAATACAATCGCAAAGCAATGAGAACTCTTGGAACCATCATCGTATTAAGGACCCATGGGATAATAAGCTTCTATTGCTCTTCCCCTTTGTCCTTAAATTATCTGTGCTGTGTATGACAAAATTTATACAACACTGAATGACACTTCTGATTAAATTGCGGGGGTGTCACATAATAGCATGGAAAGAATGGCAGGTGGGCTTTTGGCAATTGGGGACTGGCAGGGAAACAACAAGGCAGAAAGTTTGGAATTTCAAGTTATAGTATGAAAATCTAAGTGAGTAGAGAAACAATTATAACCAGAGTTAATTTGTACAAACAAAAAGAATATCATAGTTGAGATGAATTAACATACGGCAACACTGATTTTGAATGTGCGAACGATTCTTAAGATGAATGCTGTCATGGCAGTATAAATCAAATTCTGGTGGGACAAGAAACAATACATCAATGGCAGCCATGGCAATTCAAATCTAATTCCATGTGCGAGGAACCATATACTGGAGTCATAACATAGCATCATCAAAGGCATAAGTATTGGTTACTCTTGATAACACAGTACTACATGTATAGATGTCTGGCAGATACGATGCAAAAGCAATGAGCACAAAACAGGTCTAGACGTCCTCATGTACTCAACTAGATGCTTCATGTGATCTCGTGGAAGAGTTTCGTCAAATGAAAACTCTGGTACTGGCTGCCTGAGTGCCTGCGAAATATGGTTTCTTCCATGCAAGTTATCATGATCCTTTTCACTAAAAGGGAATTCTACAAGCTTTTGATCAGATTTAGACTTTTTATATAGTACCTCATACTGTTTACTAGAAATTCCCTTAGTTTTTGCTTACTCTGTTGCTAGGAACACCGTGCTGTATTCAAGTATAATTCCTTCCCTTAGCTGCTTAATAGCATTAGCGATATAGTTCCTTTCTTTGAGTTTTTATTTATTTATGTTTTATTGGATTTAGTTCTTCCTTGGTTCCATCTTAGCCAAAGATGGACAAGTTTTATCTGTCTGCTAAATAAATCACAAGCACATTAAGAACTTCGACTAGTACAAATTTGCAGTTTGAATTCCAGTCACTTACATGCAATCATTTGAAATGCAAAGCTGAACAAAAACTGTAGTTTGAAAAATCACATATGTATCACCAAAGCAAAAACCATATTACTCTCTCCGGTTCCCAAAAAATAGCACTATTACTATCCTGATTGTCAAACAATTTTTCTTTGACCAATATGTTTAATCAATTTTTTTTATTAAAAGAAGTGTTATTCACGTACTTCTTAAAGTTCATAAATAGGAATCCCACCATTCTTTTTTGGGACAGACGGAGAATATGTATACAATATCTTGCTGCATTTTATTGGGGTATAAGCCATTAGCTACATAAAAATAGAAGAAATATAGATCATAGAAATAGAATGCCAGAGGTTACCATGAAGGTGATCCTCTAGTGATCCCAAAGGCATGAACTCGTAGACAAGAAGCCTCTGGTCCCCGTCGGCACAATAACCAATTAAGTTCACCAAGTTAGGATGATGAAGAAGACTAAGCATAAGCACCTCCACTAAAAATTCTCTATTCCCCTGAAGCCCATTCCTATCCAATTGCTTTACTGCAACAACCTGGGAAGATCAACCAACTATCATCAGACATAGTTAACTGAAGTTTACAGCAACAACCTGGGAAGATCAAGCATGTATACATAATTGTTGAATATGACATAAATTCAAGATTTTGGTGAATGAAACCTTGACAATGATTAGAGAACAGAAAGGTTTGAATTTGGATTAAGAAGCTGAAAGATGGTACTTCTAGTATTTAAGTCCATAGTCAAATGAGATGAATATCTTTATCTCCTTTCTGATCCTCTCAGAATGTTCCATTATTCACAATTAATGGCATATGTTGGACATGGCATGACATATCGTCTAACTATGTAAACTACCAAACCATTAATTAATCTCTTATTATTTCTGTCATGCAGCATTTTCTGAGTTTTTTCACAGAAATTATCATATGAATTAAGAAAGTTAATTGAAGATTATGATAATGCCTTGCTTGAAAATCTAAGCCTGAAATTTACCTCTTTCTCTACGTACATTAATTAGCAGTGCTCCAAAATTCTAGAATAGGAAAATCTCGGAAAATATTTTCTTGGAAAATAAGTGATTTTCTTAATTATTTTCTAGTGCTTGGTTAGCCAGCAGAAAATAATTTTAGAAAAATATATAATCTAGGCAAATATTATGGGAGACGAAATAGGTGAGGGTGAGGGAGGAGTTTGGTGGTGGGGGTCCGGGTTTGTGGTTAAGGTTGGTGGTCGAGATCGGGGTTCAAGGTCTGGATTTGGGGTCAGGGACTCGGGGTTGGAATTGGATTTCAGGGCCGGGGTCAAGATTGGGATCTAGGGTCGAGTTTTCGAAGTCGGGTCCGACGTTGAGAGTCTGGGGGCAAGGGTGGCGAGGGTATGGATTGGGGGTTGAGGGTGGGATGGTTGAAAGAGATTTTTTTGGAAAATAATTTTCCTTCTACTTTTAGGGAAGTCATTTTCCTTTAATTAGAGGAAAATGAGTTGTTAAGTAAAATGTTCTCCAAAACATTTAAGTCAACCAAACATTAACAAAAGGAAATATTTTCCTTCATACCAAGCACACCCAATATATAAAACTACAAGCATTAAAAAAAAAAAAGTGAAGCCCGTTGTACAATGTATTATGCATTCACACACATTCAGGGGAAGAGCCGCACCTCAATGGTGTTTCAAGTATTATTTTATAAATTATACTCCCTTTTTCTTAATTTGTTTGAACCTTTTTGGAGTACGAGGGTCAAATTGATTAATTTTCGGTGTGAATTCAGACAAAGATTCTTTAAGTTTTTGAAATAAAATTTACGTAGTGAACAATTCAAAATATTTAAAAACTATTTGCAAAAACCATGGTCAAACAAAACCTTTTTTGACTCCCTAAATAGTAATAGGTTCATTCTTTTTTAAAAGGAGAGTAATATTTATCGAACTTTATGATAATGCCTTGCTAGTTGCTTCAAACCTTTGACATATATTTACCTGTACTAATAAGATACTCTGATTGGCAATACTCCTCACAACGTTAAGCAAAATGGTAACAAAATTGCTATATAATTCCAAGGGGAAGTTTCAAGTGATAGCAATCTCTTCTTAAATGTCTATGATGATGACATGACTGTAATATGAAGGAATACATCTAGAAAAGTTGGCACAGTTTGTTAATAATTGACATTAACTCGAGCTTGCTTTATACAGACTTATTGGTTTCTCCTTGAAGTATAAGCAGAAGCCCTCAGACTGAAGCTTTTGGTGTAGCAGCACTTGTGAATAGAATATGATGAGTTGATTCTTGGTTGTAGGTTGTAGAAAATAAAATGCCTTGAAGAACCATAGTGAGTGTAAGCTACTGATGATGTATACCTATATCGTTTTTCCTTTTGCCTTTTTTTCGTAAGTTATAATAACATAGCTTTTCAGCAAATCACAACCCAAATTAAACATAATGTTCATCCCAGACCCCACTTATGGGATTATACTGGACCGTTGTTGTTGTTGTTGTTCATCCCCACCAAAGTTAAATGACTCTTCTGTCCCTGATCAGACTAAAGGGAGACCAGCAATGGAACTCCAGCAGATTTTGTTATGGCAAGAATAAGCATCACAAATGTCCTGCACTACCTTTTGATTTTCTGAGTTCTACTTTTAGGGTTATTTAATGCCTACAGGCCACAGGGTGATTGAGGTGAGTGTTATGCAAGTTTTTAGTTTCAGACAAGAAAATAGAAAAAGAAAACCAAATTGGATAAAAGAAACAGCGAACTGAACATTAGACAGCTAAAAATAGGTACAAATTCTGACATCAATACAGACAACTTGTTCTCTTGCTTCTATCTCTCTTACTTTCCTAGTCCATCACCTCCTATGTTCTGTCTGTTGGAAATAGTAAAATGTTTTAACTGTCTAGGTTCATATCCCTACTGAGTTATCAAGGTCTGCCTTTTGAGTCATCCTACAAATAATTATTAGTTATGGTTCATGTAACTAGGAGTTCAAGGGTTGATGTAGTGGTTATATTATATATATGTGAGTCCTAATTGCTCAGACATGGGCACGGATCTGATATGGGTGCAGATCTAAAGCTAGGATCCTTCATGATCTAAATCTTAAGATTCGAGAGTACGGAATCAGGTGCGGATTCGGATGCGAGGATTCGACTATATATAAAAATAGAGCTATAAAAGCATCCCCCAAATATGAGGCATTATGTGGAAGACTTACATGTAGTTTGTAGAGTGTAGTAACTCAATCTTTTATTCTCAAGTTGTAGGTAGCCCTCTAGAAATTCCAGTAGCTTTTGTCTTGAAAAATCAAAATGCCAAATCTTATCTCTAATTTCTCCGTATTTTTTTGTCGGAGTACCTAATGTTGATTGACCAGATACGTATCCCACACCCATACTAGTATCAGTGTTCTTACTAGATTTCTTGTTTGTTAATGCCAATCTTGGTGGGAGGGAGATAATGATATCTTGTCCTAACAATGAATCAAATGAAAGTGAAAGAAATTGAATTTCACACCTTTTTCTTTAACTGACGGACCAATCATTCCCGAAAAAATCCTACTCTTCCTTATTATTTCTATTTTTTTTATTTATTACTTTTTTTATATTTATAAGAAAATTCTATATAAAATCGAAATATTAAATAATATAAGCTAAAATAATAGAAATAAATTCAATTGAAATAATTTCGACATGGGTGTAGCACCACAAATGAAGAATCTGCGCAACTTAGTCTGAGTCTAGTGTGTTGTTTCGTAAAACTGAAATGCTTTAGAATGTTACTATTGTGCTTTAAGTTTTCTCTCCCTTTTCCATCCTTTTTGTGCCTTATGATGTTACGTAGAGCTCACATTCAGTATTGTCAAAGGTGCGCTTAAGCCCTGAAGCGAGGCTCAAAATATGTTGAGCGCTTTGCCTCGCTTTGTGGGCGCTTTAGTATCGCATACTCTAAGGCATATTATTCCTTGCCAATGAGTGTAATCATGAAAAGGTGATATTAAACAATTGATATTTCACTCTATCGTAATTTGTCTCCAATTTCTTTGTTCATCTATTTGTTATTCATGCTAATAATTATTACTCTTGGACTACATATGCATATTTTTACTTTTTTTCCGGTTGCGCCTTTTTCCATTAAAGCCCACGCTTTATTTGTGCTTTGCGCTTAAAGCCCCAACGAACCTTAGAATTTTTTTGCGCTTTTCACCTTTGATAAAATTGTTCACATTGCATTACAACAAGTGGTATCATCGCGTTTGTATGGTCCTAGAAGCTGAAAAGGCCAAAAAAGGGGCAACCTCCATTGAAGGTGCTTCTTCAGGTTTAAGGACCTGTTGAGAGGTCTATTTGTAGATAAGAGACCCCTCTTGAATGATTTCACAAGACACTAAACAAAAGAAGATAGAAAAATCTTTCTTGAATTTTTCTTACAATAACTAAAGGTTAGAAGAATACGGAGAGTGAATTGTCTGCACATGAGACTATTCAGTTTAGATCAATTGAGGAAAATTCATGGAGAAGATGAAATTATGAATGAAATGTTTTGTCCAAATCACCAACCTAGTTTCTTTCAAGGATCATCATTGAAAGTTGGGGGTGACTTATGGCTGATTTTAGATTATAAGAACTTGGCTTATAAGCACTTTGGGTGTTTACCAAACACGTAGATAAGCCAAAAGGTGCTTATAAGCCAGTCTAATCAGCTTGTAAGCTTAGCCAAACACCCTATTACTCTCTCTATCCCAATTTATGTGATGGTATTTCCTTTTTAGTTACAAACAATGGCATCTTTTTATATTTAGAAACAATGTAACTTTAAACTTTTCATTTTGCGCTTAATAACATAATTTATAGTTACACAAATATACAAAAGTTTTCCCTTCTTTCTTAAATTCAGTATCCAGTCAAACACCGTCACATAAATGGGAAAAGTATTAGGTATGGATCATGTAATTAGGAGTTCAACGGTTGATGTAATATATATGTATATATGTATGTATTCCATCATTATCAACGTCACAACTACCAGAATAAGGAAATCTTAATAATTGTAGACTAGAGGTCATTTTATGTGGCTCCTCTTCCTACTTTGAAGCGCATTATAACAACAGCTGCTATAAGAATAGCCTATGCCAGAATGCGGCTTTCATACTGCTACCCAATACCCTCTAATCCCAAGGAATAAGGGTATCGTCTGGTTGCATGATAATCTGAGAGAACTAAAAGACCAAGCATCAACAGGAATTACCTGGCCGCTAGGTAGTCGCCCTTTATACACACGTCCAAATCCTCCTTCACCTATAAAAGATTCTGGCCTGAAGTTACTAGTAGCAGCTGCAAGCTCACGGAAAGTGAATGTGTGTGCAGCAATCTGAACGTCAGGTGCATCCTTTAGCCCCAATAACTCTCTCTTCGAACCATTTATACTTCTTGTTTTCAGTCTGTCTGCTCCTGTAAATAAAACAGTGGAGATCCATAACTACCAGGAAAGATCTTAATTATGACATGTGAAGAGAAAAGGGAAAAACTCAGATAGACCTTTGGAGTCCAAATGCTATTCCAAAGTCAGAAGAGGATACTTTCCCGTTTCACTATCGAGGAACTCATGAAAGATTTAATCATAAGTCCAGTTCAAGATTGACACGAACCAATTCCATACCAAAGAGAGACCCTCCCCAATAATCAACCAGATCAAATTAGAACCATAATCCCCTATCTCATTTCCACTGTTGAAAAGGTAAAGAAGGAGGCATCACCTTTTCTCTTTTTTCTTTTTTTACGAATTTCCATCTGGAAATATTGGACTTGTACATCAAATTCAGCAGAAATACTTAATTGGATAAATCAGATAGAGTAAAAGAAAAATTCAATCTTGATCAAGGAAATACTTAATTACTTTACTGATAAAACTCAAATAAAAACAGCGCTGAATTAGGCAGCCAAATGAACAACACCCGGATCAGATTAAAACAAAGTTTACATAGAAAGAGATAACACCAACCTGAAGATAACCTGGATATATTTGAAGGAGCCGTCAGATGGACTTCCTTTCGATCATCTCTCTGAGGATTCAGCTTCTCCTCTTCCTTTGAATCAAAACAGGAGAAGCAACCCATTTAAATATTAACCCTCCAAGATCCAATCTTTTCCAAAATCCAATCTATGGATTTATTTTCAACAAAGTTACTTTATAATCTCAATAGAGGATATCTACCTATCTGATCAGCAACAACTTCAAGAAAATTAATGTTTCAAGATCGATGGGGGAAAAGGGATAGTTTGAAGATTAATGGAAGTATAGCGTGTAGAGATAATTGCTAGTGTAGACTTGTGACAGAGTTGTAGCCGGCTTTTCATTAACATTACACAGTTTTTGCTTTGTCTCTTTCTCTCTCTTACCACTATC
Organism: Nicotiana glauca; assembly: GCA_026770625.1. NCBI lineage: Eukaryota > Viridiplantae > Streptophyta > Magnoliopsida > Solanales > Solanaceae > Nicotiana > Nicotiana glauca. Next base: position 3,101 of record MU708683.1, on the reverse strand, counting down.
ATTGTGCAAGTGTGGCAAATGCTATAAAGATTTAGGTGAACCCGTTTGACGGCATCGAGTTTAAGAAATTAGAGAATACTTTTAAATTTGTACTGTAAAATGAGGCACATATATTTTGTGTGATTATAAATTATTGCATAAAGGTAAATTATTTTTAAATAAAGAAAGGGCTTATTTTTTTTGGCATATACCAAAAAAATAGATTTATATAAATTGAAACGGAGCGACTACTATATAGATATATATTATTTTTATGTATTTCCCACTTAGTGTATGCATTCTAATTACCTTTGACCAAAACTGTAATCTCTCTTTCACATTTAATGAACATAAGGATTTCACATTTCAGAGGAAGGATAATAATGTCTTTGTCAGATATTTTTTTTCCTTTCGTGCTCCTAAATTAAGGTATGTACTTAAACTGCTTTCCTAAATATGCCTAGCATCACTATGGTCTATGGATTTTTGTGTATACGTTCAAATTCGGGCCCGCTCATTCCGTGTGACTGATCGAAACTGGAACGTAATAAGCCAAGAATCAGCCTCGTATTATATCGAACTGTCGTACAAAGTCTTTGTTTTACGACCAAAATCGAGATCGACCAAGATGGAGATCAAATAGGATGGAGATCGAGGGAAGCTTACTGAGCCGAATAACGGAAAGACGAAATATTCGAAATCGGAAGATGATCACGATGCGAATCCTGACACATATCAAGAAGAGGCCGATTAATTAGTCAATCATGGAATTTCTTACTGTATTTCGAATTGTATCAAGAGTATGATTCATCTACTATATAAAGGGGGTCTGATCATTTGTAAACATCATCACATTTACGCAATACAAAGCAATATACTACCTTTCTCTTAAGCTCCAATATATGGTACTTTATTCATATTTTTCAGTGAAATATTCGTTTGGTTCGAGGACGACCTAGCTCGAGAGCCAAAGCTATACATTTTCGTTCGGTTTGCTTTTTGTATTTGCAGTTAATTTCAATATCAATTTATGTATCTTCTTATTTTGTGCCAAGTTATATTACGTATCCTTAAAACCGCATATAAATTTAATTTGTTATCCGATTTTAGGGTAGACAATTTGCAAATTTACAAGAATCTCATTACATGCTCCAAAATCTTAATGCAATAAATGAATATTAAATACATGTATATATTTTGGGACATCAGGTAACTCGGAAGAATTCGTGGCCAGAGCTCCGTAAGTTTATATTCCAAAGTTTGAACCCTTATTGAGTTTTTCATTTATTTTTAACCCAAGAAATGCTAAGTGAGGATTTAAGTTTGGTCGAGGGCTATTTTGAATATCTTTATAAACTTCAAAATTCAGCAAATAAGTAGCATTTATCTGGTATACTTCTTCATCTTCATTGTCCACTCTTTGATTGCAAATTTGATTGATTCAATCGTTAAAGTTGATGTTGTCTCTTAAAATTTTAAAGTTATGCATTGTATTAATTATATGTGGAAGAACTTGAGCTTGAAACTTGAAGGAGAAAAACAAAATTCCATTGAAGCTCATTTTGAAGCTTGGCTAAAAAAATTAAATTTTGCAAAATTATTATTTGTTGGGATCGAGCGTTGTTACCATAGATTGAGTCCATCTTGGAATGCTTATATCTCAATTTTGAGGGAGTTTGGTTAAGAATTTAGATGATTTTGAGTGAAATTTTAAATTTGAGGTTGAATATGAACATTACAGATTTATGTTAAAGATTTATAATAGATTTTGCGGTCCATTCTGTCAGCTTTGCGATCGCAGATATGAGTCGGGCTCCCATTTCCTAATTTTTAAAACTTGACCCCTTGTCGTTATATATCTTGTGCATTAGCTCATTTTGAGCCTATTTCTTGGTACTTTAAGAGTGAGAAAGAGGGACTAAGAGAGGGAAGTACTTTTCATCAAGAATTGCTCCACAAATCCTTATTAAACATTAAAGATAATCAAGTGAGGCAAGTAAACCTTCATCCCAAGAGATAAGACTCCATCACCTCAGCTCTTAAATTTTAAACATAGCCATAAGAGGTCATTAGTGAGGTAATTTATGGGTATAAGAATAGATTTCTTGCATGCATACAAGATCACGGAGTATTGGGAAGTTGTGAACTAAAAAGAAAGCAATTAGGGTATAAAATGATAGAAATCTCTCACAAAAAAGGACCTAAGACCACAATGCACCCCTAGTGTTTGACAATATGCTCAAACGAGCTAGAATCCTAATCTTGTCTCTAATTCTTGGTTCAATTTGTAATTCTTATACAATAGATCGAAGTGCTAAGAGTTCCGGAATTTTGTAAGGATTAAGGAAAGCTTTATTGAGGTATGTATGGCTAAAATCCCGTCTTTTAGAAATTGAGCTTCATTTGTGCTTGTGTGAATGTGATAAGGCTAAAGTTTGGATTCTTGCATTAATTATTATTCTACATGAATTGATGTTGTAATTTTATATGCGTGAAAGATGTGTCGCAATGTAATCAATGTGCTATCTTGATAACTGGAAAGAGGCAAGAAGTATGAATCATGTATTGAAATGCTTAGACTTTAATTTAGATTGAAATTGTGTTGTTGTGCCATCTACTGGGAATCTTATTTATGCTTACGATTTAAATAGCCATTTTGTGTGCACCGACTGTCCTAAATGGCAAAGCTAATAGTGAAATTAGGAACAATGAAAAATGCGGCCTAGTGCCAAGAATGATGTGATAAGTTGTGGCCCCAAGTGCCTATGAAATGATATATGTGGAATGAAATAACTAATGAGAAAGGAACAACGTCGTGGTAAGGCGGCCTAGCCAATCGGGCCGTGATCGGACGCCATGCCGCACATATGGTGGTATTATGCTGAAATTGAATTCCGGAAGAAAAAAAAAAGGAAAATGAGATTATGATTGATGTGTATGCCTCAAATGAGGCAACCTAGCTAATCGAGTCGAGATCTAACTCCGCGCAAAATGGCGGTGGTATTGTGAGCAATGATGAATAATGTGAAATGCCCCAAGTTATACTTGCGTAATTTTTTTGCTATCACTCTAGATCGTATATAAAATAGTTGTATATTTAGATTCCCCTATTCTATTCCCTA
>MU708679.1:113371-132255 GCA_026770625.1 Nicotiana glauca | reverse complement strand
AGGCCTATAAGTATACCAATATTAACACTAATTTTGGGCCATTTGTTAGGGTCTTGATTCAGTTTTTCACAAATTGTCATTAAACTACTCAAATTATAGAAATGTATTACTTCAATTACTGAAACGCGGATTGCCTCAATTTTAATCTTAAACTCAATTTAATTCAACTATTTAGCTACTGGATAATTTCTTTCCTTTGTTATCAAAACGAAAACAGCACAAAATTTGCCGAACTAAATTTGAAATAAAATGTAAACACATGCCTAATTATTAAATTTCAGTTACATCACATGTATTAAATTTTCCGAATAGAACAGTTATAAACTCATGCCTTTCAGCTAACATACACTTAAATTTACTTATCACTTTCAGAAGAAAGCTACTGAGATGCATAAGTCCAAATTTGTAATCTGAATCCTAGATCTAACTATCACTTTTAACATCATAACTCTACGTTTTATTACAGTCTTATTATCTACTAAGACTTTAAATTCTATGAAATATTAATACGAAAATCTATCACGATCAAATTTCAAGTGTAGCAGTAACAGTCCGAAAAATTTAAATTTAATTACAATTAGACTATTCCTAAATGAATACAAATATTTCTAATGAAATTTACATAGATGCAGGTTCATTTGTAGAAGCAAAAAAAAAAAAACTGAAGTGTTACATGAACACTTCTACTTTATTTCCTCGAATCAAAATTACACCAATGGACAGAAGAAAGTACAAGAAAAGACTTCTTCGGCTTCATATCGGCATGAAAGAGAAGCAGCTCACCGTAGAAGTCCCCAAGCATGCTCACTGATGCGCACCAGGATAATGTCCAGATCCACCTGCCTCAAATCCTGTACATTTAAGTACAGAAGCGTAGCATGAGTACATAAACCACATGTACTCAGTAAGTATCCTGTCTAATCTCGAAGAAGTAGAGACGAGAGGTCGACTTGATACTTACTAAGGTCAAGATAATATAATATAATAAAGTGAGATATACAACATAGAGCATTTCCAATAACACAAGCTTAATAGAAGAGGCATATTCATGTTCTTGTCATAATTTAATTACCAATTTTCCCCTTTTCATATTAAATGAGTGATCGTGTCATAACTAAATGTAAGCATATAAATCATGCACAATCATGCCGAGGTCGACGGCCCGCTCCAACATAAAATAAATTGTGCACTGCCGAGGGTCGAGCGACACGAACCATAGATGCATCTATTATCACCGAGGCGATCGGCCCGATCCATAATCATCAAAAAAATATCAAGAAAGCACATAAGGCTCAATTACATACAAGGGAATTCCTACCAAGGCTCAAAAAGCTCGTACGTTCATCTTTCACTACCTAAAGTCCCTAGCAATTCATAATCATCATAATAGCAATTTAAAATAAGATATATTCCCCAATTAGACATGAAGTGGGTCCTAAACTACCCAAACAATTATCATATAGTAGCTATGCACGGACTCTTGTCACCTAGTACATACGTAGCCTCCTCATTTAGCAACAATTATTCATTTACAATCCTATGAGGACAATTCCCTCTTACAAGGTTAGAAAGGAGACTCACCTTGCTCCAAAGTGCACTCCCAAAGTCCAAGAACGAGCCCAAGTCCTTAATTCGAAGCCGAACAATCCCAAACTAATCAAACAAAGTGAGAACTAGTAAATAAAGGCTTACAAGATTGAATTCTAACCATTTAAGCAATTTTCCAACCATTAACACTAGTTTCCTAAATTCCGACCCCGGGCCCACGTGCCCGGATTCCGAGATTTTTCGAGGGAAATTGTTCTCTATCACCTAAGGATCACAAATATATGATTTGTAGTTCATTTCATGGCAAATTATAGGATTAAATCTTAGTTTGGATTAAACCCTAGGTCTAGCTCTAATCTCTTGATTTTTACCAAATTTTAGTGTTAAATCTACCTAATATTTATGTATTTGAACTAAAGTGAGTGGGGATTACTTACCTTGCAATGTTATGTGGAATATCTCTCTTTGAAATCCCCAAAATCGCCCAAATGTGTAGTGTAAAGTGAGAGAAATAAATTTAGGTTCGTATTAATGAACCCTTCTGCCCCCAGCGATTTCCGTTTCTGCGGAAGGAATCCCGCTTCTGCGGGTTCCGCTTCTATGGACATGAGTCGCTTTTGCGGAAATGGGCAAGGGGGGCCTGGGCTGCTTCTGCAGTCATAACCTCGCTTCTGCGAGGCCGCTTAAGCGGAAAGCCCACCGCTTCTGCAGTTCTGGGCCTGGGCGGATGGACCGCTTCTGCGGTCAGGGGTCCGCTCCTGCGGTTTCCCCTGGGCCTGGCCCCTTCCGCTTATACGATAAAATGACCGCTTCTGCGGTCCCGCTTCTGTGGTCCAAGAGCCGCATAAGCGGTTATGACAGAAGCAGCAGATAAGGTTTTTCCTAAGTTTTCAACTTCACTCGAACCTCGACCATTTGACGCTAGGGGTCCCCCGAGCCCCGTCCGAACATACCGACAAGTCTAAAATCACGAGGCGGACCTACTCGAACCCTCAAAATGCTTAAAACGACGCTAAATCAAGGAATCAACCCCAAAACCAAATGATTTAAATCATTGAACCTTCAAGTTCTAAATTTCCTCCTAACGGGTCAAAACGCCCTTAAACTACTTGGATTGATACCAAATTTTACAGGTAAGTCTTAACTGATATTTCGGACTTGTACCAAGTTTCGAAATCGAAATCCGAACCCAATACCTGCCAAAACAATAATTTCTTAGTTTATTTAAATCTTTGAAACTTAAACTTAACAATTTCATATAAAAATTCATTACTTGGGCTAGGGACCTCGAAATTCGATTCCGAGCATACGCCCAGGTCCCATATTTTCCCACGGACCCTCAAAAATTGTCAACTCACGATTCCGGATCCGTTTCCCCAAAATATTGACCGAAGTCAAACTTAGCCTTTTTAAAGAAACTTAAAGAAGCAACTAGGTTTATTCTTGCTCAAAACTCTTCTAACTTCCGAACCACCCGTCCCCGCAAGTCATAAAGTAGTTAAAGCAAGTGCGGGAAGTATTATTTAAGGGAAAGGGGTTTGAAAATGTAAAACGACCAGTCGGGTCGTTACAGAGATAATCCAATGGCGACATTTTAATGTATGTGAACACTCAATTAGTCATATCTATTGACTTCCAAAATGCATACCGAACACGCTCCCAACCCACTAATCAAAAATTCACTATCGAACCGGAAAATTTCGAAAATTCAAACATTGACATTTCAAGCCTAAATGAGCTACGGACTTCTAAAATGCATTCCGAACACGCTCCCAATCCCGAAATCACCTAACGGAGCTAATTGAACCATCGTATTTCCATTCCGAGGTCATCTTCACTCTGTTCCAACTACGGACCACTTTCCAACACTTAAGCTCTCATTTAGGGACTAAGTGTCCCAAAACTCTCTGAAACTCAAAACCGAACATCCCAGCAATTCAAATTAGCAGAAATAAACTTAGGGGAAGCAGTTAATAGGGGACCGGGGCGTTAATTCTTAAAACGACCGGCCGGGTCGTCACACTTGTCTAGTAACTTTGATCTTGAATAAATTTAATCTTTCATGTACCTGTGGAAAGAAAAAAAAATTTAGTACATTTGATAACATGATTTAGCAAAAAACAAATTTTCAAAAATTAGTCATATCATATTTTAATTTGTGAAGAAAATAATAGAATGACAAATTAGTAATGGCCGCTAGAAAGGTACTTTGTCAAATTTAGACAGTAAATATTAATTCTTCTTCGACTGCAAATAGCCACAAGAATTAAGACGAAGAGATATGAAATTAAAATTACTTAAACTCTCAAAAATAGAAAAAATAATAGACAAATTTCTTCATACCTCTACAGTATAATTAAATCAATAAGAACCCATAAATACGTACACGTAATATATCATCTGGAGAAACTCAAAATTTTATTGCCCTACAATTAAAAGAAAAAGATATTCCATATGAGAGATGCAATAGAAAAAAATTGATGTATAATTAATATTTTTAACTTAGATTGATGATTTGTACCAAAACAAAGGAGGCACTAGAAGTGGCTTTGCGTCTTAAAACGCCCATCACGCAGATTTGATCTTTTATATTATTAAATCAACAAAAGAATTCAGAGATAATTAAGCATTGTAGAATATAAGGATTTGTGTGTTTGTGTGAAAGAGAAAGAAATGATAAAATAATGGAGGTAATATAGCAGATCTAAATGGTGCAATAATTTAATAAGGAGATGAATTATCACATAAAAAGTTAGGAGAGAAGTTGGGGAGAATTGAGAAATGGGAGGCGGCAGTACAATTAAAAAGAGGGATTTAGGGGAAAAAAAAAAAGGAAAACTTGCCGCATTTTTTGTTGTACAACTTTGAAAAAAATTAAAAACGAACATTGTCTTTCATTAATGACAAAAACTATCAATAACGAAAAATATATTTTAACAACCATGTTGTCAATTTATTTTCATTTTAAATTTATTATGTTACCAAAATACAGATTACATTTTTGCTAACAAGAAAAAGTTAATGATTAAAAGTTTATTGTGTATGTCAATGGTTAAATCAAATTACTACCATTTATACGACCAGTAGAACGGGTGTTGATTAAAAAAGTATCGGCCATGATATAATTTTTATAGTGAAAGATATAAATTTATACATTTTAATCATTTGACAAAAAATGTATTTACCTGTATTTTTGGCAATTATACCAACTGTTTATTATTATCAATTACCTTAATATTATCTAGACTATTGTTAGAACCCGTGCAACGGCAAATAATATAACAAAATATTAATCTTATAAAATCATTATCCAATATATTATATTAGTTTAATAATTTTTAGTTATTATTTTATTATTTAATAAAGTGTGCAGAAATATAAAGAAATCTATATAAAATCAAAGGATTCACATCATATAATAATCAAATAACCTTATTTATTCTTTGTTAAATTATCATGTACTTAGTACTATAAATTTACGAATGTGACTGTCACGACCCAAATTCCACTAAGGGTCGCTATGGCGCCGGACACTGCTGTCAAGCAAACCAACCAAATTACTTGATGAAATTGTCATTTTTAACAATCTTGAAAACTAAGATTTTCCTTCAATTTTTCATAAAAAAAAAAAGATAACTGCTTCAATTCAAATTAAATAATAAGCAATTAGTACAAAATATTTAAAAATCATCCTAGAACCCGGTATCACAAGTGCATGAGCAATTTCTAAGATGATTCAGACAGTAGGATAGTGTATTATTCTTTTGTGTATATTCTACTAGTCGCCCGTAGCTTGTGACATCAGGTTCTAGCACACAGTAGTAGAATTTAATTTTGGGGCTATATTGCTATTATAGCACTTTATGATCTTTACTAGTCTTATCTTTTATATTCAAAAATCTAGTATAACTGTCTATTGACTAAAGTAAAAATGAGAACTTAATCACATTCCGCATCGGCTGGCCTGACAATGGTGTCAGGCGCCATCATGATCTATTATGGTAAAATGGGTCGTGACAACATGGTATCAGAGCACTAGGTTCACTTAGGTCTCACAAGTTATGGGCAAACCTAATAGAGTCTTGTAGATCGGTACGGAGACGTCTGTATTTATCTTCGAGAGGCTATAGGGTGTTAGGAAAGACTACTCTTTATTCGTTTTTCATCGTGCAGTGGTCAGTGTACTAAGTTTCCTCTTCTATTCTCTCACAGATGGTGAGGACTCGTACCGCCGATGTTCCGGACCCGGAAGGAGCTGCTTCCCCCGTTGCTAGAGGCCGAAGAAGAGGCCGGGGGAGGGCTCTGGCCCGTGGTAGGGGATGCGGGCATCCCAGAGCTATTCCAGTTGCACCACCAGCAGGTCCTGCGAGGGATCCCATTGTTGAGAAGCAGGGCGAGGTGCCCGCAACTGTGCCTACTCCGGTGGATTTCATGACCGCACCGGGATTTCAGGAGGTCATGGGTCGTACGCTTCGGTTCATGGACACCATAACTCAGGCTGGTTTATTTCCAGCAGATCCGGCTGCCTCACAGGCGGGAGGGGGAGCACAGACCCCTACCGCACAGTCTCCAAGTCATACAGCTACAGTTTATCATACTCCGGGTGCACTACCCGCGGAGGGGGCTCAGCTAGTTGCTGCAGCGGCACCCCAGCCCAGGCCAGCTGTGTACGGCGATCTGCAGAAGTTGTTAGACAGATGGACCAGGTTGCACCCTCCAGTCTTCCGGGGCGAACGTCATGAGGATGTCCAGGATTTCATTGATCGGTGCAGGGATAGACTGCACAACATGAGAATATTGGAGTCGTATGGAGTCGGCTTCACTACTTTTCAGCTGGAGGGTAGGGCCCGTTGATGGTGGAAGTCTTACTTACTTAGCACGCCAGCAGGCGCTCCTCCCCTCACTTGGGGTCAGTTCACTTAGCTGTTCCTTGATCGGTACATTCCACCCTCTGAGAGGGAAGAGCTACATCATCAGTTTAAGTATCTTAAGCAGGGTCATATGTTAGTGACCTACTATGAGGCGAGGGTCTCTGAGTTGTATCGCCATGCACTCATGATACTTCCTATAGAGGCAGAGAGAGTACAGAGGTTTGTTGCGGGGTTACATCCCACTATCCGGTCGGGTATGGCTCGTGAGGTAGAGATGGGCACTGGATATCAGCTAGTACTTGAGATTGCCCGCAGGATTGAGGGTTACCGTTTGAGGGGTAGAGAGTAGATGCACCGAGAAAAGAGGGTCAGATTCTTTGGAGAGTTCAGAGGCGCCCCAGCCAGGGGCAGAGGTCACCTTGGGAAGGGCCAGCCCAGTAGGCCCCCAGCTCCAGCACCACCACCGGCTCGGGGTGCTCCGGCGCACTCCTATTTCAGTGCCATGCCAGAGAGTTCTTATCCCCTGCCAGCTATTCTGGGTTTACCAGTGGGTATTAAGGTCCTCCGGAGTCTTCCGATTCTTATTTCAGTGCTATGCCGGAGAGTTCTCACCGCCCACCGGCTATTCAGGCTTCTTCTAGTGGGCCTTCTGGTATTCAGAGTCAGCCATCCGGATAGCATGCCGCCGTACCTCGTTGTTTTGAGTGCGGGGATGCAGGCCACATGAGGAGATACTGCCCCAGACTTAGGGGAAAGGCTGTACAGCAGGGGCAGCAGCCCATGACTCCAGCACCAGCGGCCCAGCCGCCTAGAGGTGGAGTGCAAACTGGTATAGGCCGTTCCAGGGGTAGAGGCCAGACAGGGAGAGGTCAGCCAACTACTACTCAGTCAGTTGGAAGCCAGACAGCCGGTGCTCCAGCTAGATTCTATGTTCTTCCAGCCAGGCCAGATGCATTGGCCTCAGATGCCATCATCACAGGTATTACTTTCGTCAGCGGTAGATATGCATCAGTATTATTTGATCCAGGGTCTACTTATTCATATGTATGGTCTCTGTTTGCTCGTTTCCTAGCTATTTCTCCTGAGCCTTTGGGTGTTCCTTTTCATATGTCCACTCTTTGGGTGATTCTGTGGTTGTGAATCGGGTCTACCGGTCCTGTGTGGTTACTTTATGTGGTCTTGAAAACTAGAGCAGATCTCTTGTTGCTCGATATGATCGATTTTGAGGTTATTCTGAGCATTGATTGGTTATCTCCATATCACGTCGTTCTAGATTGCCATGCCAAGACTGTTTCTCTAGCGATGCCAGGGTTGCCGAGATTGGAGTGGAGGGGTTCCACTATGCATACACCTAGCAGGGTCATTTCCTTCCTGAAGGCTCAATGTATGGTTGATAAGGGGTGTTTGGCCTATTTAGCTTATGCTCAAGATACCACCGCAGAGTCTCTGATGATTAATTCAGTGCCAGTAGTCTGAGAGTTCGTCGATGTTTTCCTTCTGATCTTCCTGACATGCCTCTGGATCGTGATGTTGATTTCTGTATTGATTTGGCTCCAGGCACTCAGCCTATATCTATCCCGCCATACCGTATGGCTCCTAAGGAGTTGAAGGAGATGAAGGAGCAGTTGGAGGAGTTGTTAGCTAAAGGGTTTGTTAGGCCCAGTGTGTCGCCTTGGGGTGCACCAGTGCTATTTGTAAAGAAGAAGGATGAGACTATGCGGGTGTGCATTGATTACTGCCAGTTGAACAAAGTCACCATCAAGAACAAGTATCCATTGCCCCATATTGATGATTTGTTTGACCAGCTGCAGGGTGCTAGGGTGTTCTCTAAGATTGACCTGAGGTCGGGGTATCATCAGCTGAAGATACGGGATTCAGATGTTCCGAAGACCGCATTCAGGACTGGATATGGCCACTATGAGTTCCTGGTAATGTAATTTGGCTTGACTAATGCTCCAGCGGCATTTATGGACTTGATGAATAGGGTGTTCAGGCCCTATATTGATTCCTTTATTATCGTCTTCATTGACGACATCTTGATATACTCGCGTAGCCCGGGGGAGCACGAGCAGCATTTGAGAGTAGTGCTTCAGACCTTGCGAGAGCAGAAGCTTTATGCTAAGTTCTCCAAGTGCGAGTTTTGGCTAGAGTCAGTAGCATTCTTGGGTAATGTAGTGTCAGTAGAGGGTATTAAAGTGGATCCTAAGAAGATTGAGGAAGTTCAGAGTTGGCCACATCCTACTTCAGTGACCGAGATCAGGAGTTTCTTGGGGTTAGCAGGTTATTATCGGCAATTTGTGCAGGGCTTTTTCATCTATTGCATCACCTCTTACCAGATTGACCCAAAATGGTGCTCCATTCTGTTAGTCCGATGATTGTGAGGAGAGCTTCCAGAAGCTCAAGACGGCTTTGACCACGGCACCAGTTCTTGTATTGCCTTCCGGTTCAGGGATGTATATAGTGTATTGCGACGCTTCTCGCGTCGGCTTGGGATGTGTATTGATGCAGGAGGGGCGAGTCATTGCATATGCTTCACGTCAACTGAAAGTTCATGAGAAAAATTACCCTGTGCCCGATCTAGAGTTGGCGGCGATTGTTCATGCTCTTAAGATATGGAGGCATTATTTATATGGAGTGCCATATGAGGTTTATACAGACTATCGCAGCTTACAACATTTGTTCAAGCAGAGGGATCTTAATTTGAGGCAGCGCAGGTGGCTTGAGTTACTAAAGGATTATGATATTACCATTATTTATCATCCAGGAAAGGCGAATGTGGTCGCGGATGCCTTGAGTAGGAAGGCGGAGAGTATAGGTAGTTTGGCATTCATTCCCACGGAGATGAGACCATTAGCTTTGGACATTCGGTCTTTAGCTAACAGACTTGTGAGATTGGATATTTCAGAGCCCAGCCGGGTTCTAGCATATGTGGTTGCTCAGTCTTCGTTATTGGAGCAGATCAGGGCCCGACAGTTCGATGATCCACATTTGGCGATTCTCAGAGAGACGGTACTTCAGGGAGGTGCCAAGGAGATTTCTATTGGCGATGATGGTGTGTTACGGCTTCAGGGCCGTGTATGCGTCCCTAATGTTGATGGCTTGCGAGACAGGATTCTAGAGGAGGCCCACAGTTCGAGGTACTCCATTCATCCGGGTTCCACGAAGATGTATCGTGACTTAAGACAGCACTACTGGTAGCGGAGGATGAATAAGGACATAGTGGAGTATGTTGCTAGATGTTTGAATTTCCAGTAGGTCAAATATGAGCACCAGAGGCCAGGTGGCCTACTTTAGCAGATGCACATTCCGGAATGGAAGTGGGAGCGCATTACCATGGACTTCGTGGTTGGATTGACGTGGACTCAGAGGAAGGTTGATTCAGTGTGGGTTATTGTGGATAGATTGACCAAGCGGCCCACTTTATTCCAGTGGCGACTACTTATACGGCGGAGAGATATGATTCGGGAGATAGTCAGGATGCACGGTGTGCCGGTTTCCATCATATCGGATAGTGGCCCTCAGTTCACTTCCCGTTTCTGGAGAGCCGTTCAGAGTGAGTTGGGGACCCGCGTGGAGCTTAACACGACTTTCCATCCTCAAAAAGACGGGCAGTCGGAGCGGACAGTTTAGATTTTAGAGGATATGCTTAAAGCATGTGTGATTGACTTTGGAGGGCAATGGGATCAGTTCTTACCTTGGCGGAGTTTGCATATAATAACAGCTATCAGTCCAGCATAGAGATGGTCCCGTATAAGGCATTGTATGGTCGGCGTTGTCGTTCTCCTATCGGGTGGTTTGAACCTGGTGAGGCTAAGTTGCTTGGTACAGATTTGGTACAGGATGCCTTGGATAAGGTAAAGTTGATTCAGGAGAGGCTCCACATAGCACAGTCCAGGTAGAAGAGTTACGTGGATCAGAAGATGCGCGATGTATCATTTATGGTTGGCGAGAAGGTTCTCTTGAAGATTTCGCCCATGAAGGGCATTATGAGGTTCGGAAGGAAGGGCAAGTTGAGCCCAAGGTTTATTGGACCCTTTGAGGTGTTGAGGCGAGTTGGAGAGGTTGCATATGAGCTTGCTTTACCTCTCAGTTTATCAGGAGTTCATCCAGTTTTCCATGTATCGATGCTTCGGAAGTATCATGCCGACCATTCACACGTGTTGGATTTCAGTACCATCAGCTAGACGAGAGTTTGGGCTACGAGGAGGAGCCAGTTGCCATTATTGATAGGCAGGACCGCCAGTTGAGGTCCAAGAGGATTTCTGCGGTAAGAGTCCAATGGAGGGGCCAACCGGTCGAGGAGGCGACCTGGGAGTCCGAGGAGGACATGCGGTGCCGATATCCCCACTTATTCAGCAGTCCAGGTACTTTTCTATGTCCGTTCGAGGACGAACGTTTGTTTAAGAGGTGGAGAATGTAACGACCCGACTGGTCGTTTTACATTTTCAAACCCTGTTCCCTTAAATAATACTTCCCGCACTTGCTTTAACTACTTTATGACTTGCAGGGACGGGTGGTTCGGAAGTTAGAAGAGTTTTGAGCAAGAATAAGCCTAGTTGCTTCTTTAAGTTTCTTTAAAAAGGCCAAGTTTGACTTCGGTCAACATTTTGGGAAAACGGACTTGGAATTGTGTGTTGACAATTTCTGAGGGTTCGTGGGAAAATATGGGACCTAGGCGTATGCCCGGAATCGAATTCCGAGGTCCCTAGCCCGAGTAATGAATTTTTGTATGAAATTGTTAAGTTTAAGTTTCAAAGATTTAAATAAACAAAGAAATTATTGTTTTCCTAGGTATCTGGTTCGGATTTCTATTCCAAAACTTGGTACAAGTCCGAAATATCAGTTAAGACTTACCTGTAAAATTTGGTGTCAATCCGAGTGGTTTAAGGGCATTTTGACCCGTTAGGAGGAAATTTAGAACTTGAAGGTTCAATGATTTAAATCATTTAGTTTTGGGGTTGATTCCTTGATTTAGCATTGTTTTAAGCATTTCGAGGGTTCGATTAGGTCTGTCTCTTGATTTCAGAATTGTCGGTATGTTCAGGCGGGGCTCGGGAGCCCCGAGGGTCAAATGGTCGAGGTTCGAGTGAAGTTGAAAACTTAGGAAAAAACCTTATTTGCTGCTTCTGTCATAACCGCTTCTGCGGCTCTTGGACCATAGAAGCGGGACCACAAAAGCGATCATTTTATCGCAGAAGCGGAAGGGGACAGACCCAGGGGAAACCGCAGGAGCGGACCCCTGATCGCATAAGCGGTCCATCCGCCCAGGCCCATAACCGCAGAAGCGATGGGCTTTCCGCTTAAGTGGCCTCGCAGAAGCGAGGTTATGACCGCAGAAGTGGCCCAGGCCCCCCTTGCCCATTTCTGCAAAAACGGCTCATGTCCGCAGAAGCGGAACCCGCAGAAGCGGGATTCCTTCCGCAGAAGCAGAAATTGCTGGGGGCAGAAGGGTTCATTAATACGAACCCAAACTCATTTCTCTCACTTTACACTACACATTTGGGCGATTTTGGGGATTTCAAAGAGAGAGATTCCACATATCATTGCAAGGTAAGTAATCCCCACTAACTTTTAGTTCAAATACATAAACATTAGGTAGATTTAACACTAAAATTTAGTAAAAATCAAGAGATCAGAGCTAGACCTAGGGTTTAATCCAAACTAAGATTTAATTCTATAATTTGCCAAGAAATGAACTAGAAATCATATATTTGTGATCCTTAGGTGATAGAGAACAACTTCCCTCGAAAAATCTCGGAATCCGGGCATGTGGGCCTGGGGTCGGAATTTAGGAAATTAGTGTTAATGATTGGGAAATTGCTTAAATGGTTAGAATTCAATCTTGTAAGCCTTTATTTACTAGTTCTTACTTCGTTTGATTAGTTTGGGATTGTTCGGCTTCGAATTAAGGACTTGGGCTCGTTCTTGAACTTTGGGAGTGCACTTTGGAGCGAGGTGAGTCTCCTTTCTAACCTTGTAAGAGGGAATTGTCCCCATAGAATTGTAAATGAATCATTGTTGCTAAATGCGGGGGCTACGTACGTACTAGGTGATGAGAATCCGTGCGTAGCTACTATATGATAATTGTTTGGGTAGTTTAGGATCCACGTCATGTCTAATTGGGGAATATATCTTATTTTAAATTGCTATTATGATCATTATGAATTGCTAGGGACTTAAGGAAGTGAAAGGTGAACGTACGAGTTTGTTGAGCCTTGGTAGGAATTCCCTTGTATGTAATTGAGCCTTATGTGCTTTCTTGATATTTTTTTGATGATTATGGATCGGGCCGATCGCCTCGGTGATAATAGATGCATCTATGGTTCGTGCCGCTCGACCCTCGGCAGTGCACAATTTATTTTCTATTGGAGCGGGCCGTCGACCTCGGCATGATTGTGCATGATTTATATGCTTACATTTAGTTATGACATGATCACTCATTTAATATGAAAAGGGAAAAATTGGTAATTAAATTATGACAAGAACATGAATATGACTTCTATTAAGCTTGTGTTATTGAAAATGCTTCATGCTGTATATCTCACTTTATTATATTATATTATCTTGACCTTAGTAAGTATCAAGTCGACCTCTCGTCTCTACTTCTTCGAGATTAGACGGGATACTTACTGAGTACATGTGGTTTATGTACTCATGCTACGCTTCTGTACTTAAATGTACAGGATTTGAGGCAGGTGGATCTGGACATTATCCTGGTGCGCATCAGTGAGCACGCTTGGGGACTTCTACGGTGAGCTGCTTCTCTTTCATGCCGATCTGCAGCCAAAGAAGTCTTTTCTTGTACTTTTGTTTCTGTCTATCCTGATTCAGACAGTAGGATAGTGTATTATTCTTTTGTGTATATTCTACTAGTCGCCCGTGGCTTGTGACACCAGGTTCTGGCACACACAGTAGTAGACTTTTATTTTGGGGCTGTATTGCTATTATAGCACTTTATGATCTTTACTGGTCTTATCTTTTATATTCAAAAATCTAGTATAACTGTCTATTGACTAAAGTAAAAATGAGAACTTAGTCACATTCCGCATCGGCTGGCCTGACAATGGTGTCAGGCGCCATCATGACCTATTATGGTAAAATGGGTCGTGACAACATGGTATCAGAGCACTAGGTTCACGTAGATCTCACAAGTTATGGGCAAACCTAATAGAGTCTTGTAGATCGGTACGGAGACGTCTGTATTTATCTTTGAGAGGCTATAGGGTGTTAGGAAAGACTACTCTTTATTCGTTTTCCATCGTGCAGTGGTCAGTGTACTAAGTTTCCTCTTCTATTCTCTCACAGATGGTGAGGACTCGTACCACCGATGTTCCGGACCCGGAAGGAGCTGCTTCCCCCATTGCTAGAGTCGAGGGAGGGCTCCGGCCCGTCGTAGGGGACGCGGGCGTCCCAGAGCTATTCCAGATGCACCACCGGCAGGTCCTGCGAGGGATCCCATTGTTGAGGAGCGGGGCGAGGTGTCCGCAACTGTGCCTACTCCGGTGGATTTCATGACCGCACCGGGATTTCAGGAGGTCATGGGTCGTATGCTTCGGTTCATGGACACCATGACTCAGGCTGGTTTATTTCCAGCAGATCCGGCTACCTCAGGCAAGAAACGATTGTTTAATTATTTTATAGTAATGGATTTTGAACTTCTTTTATATGTTTGGATTTCGGGGAAGGGACATGATTTTTGGAATTGTAACATTAATTGAACAGAGTTTGGTACTCTTCTGGATGGGTAATTGTATAATTATATTGATTATTCAAAAACTAATGGAGTTTGTGCTTGATCTGAATTTGTTTTTGCACGTAATATGTAGGTGGAAATATACCATATGGAACTGACATGTCTTTACCTACAAAGTAGCTAGGCACGTTGAAGTACTCTTGAGTTTGGAAAATATATATGTTAATAATTGGAATCAATAACATGTTGAGGGAAGGGAAGTGGCAGGCTTCTCAACATGTTATTGCTTAGTTTAGAATCAATGGCCACTAAAAGGCATTTGGTAACAAACAAGAAACACAACTTTAGACGTTATTTATTCTTCTTCTTTTTTATTTTTTCGTTGCCTTGCATTTCATTTCAAGTTCTTATATGAATAGAAGATTTTTTTTTTTTTAACTATTTCATGAAAGAATTAATCAAATAAAGAAGTTAAAGGGAATAAGGTGCGCATGCACAAACACACATATTTATGAAAGTGAAATTTTTTCTTATGAATTCTTTTTTTTCTCCATTTCATAAAGAAATCATATTATGAAAAATACTGTCCATCTAACCTTTAATTCTAATAAAAATATTTAAGTTTGTGATTCATCAATATATATAAAATTTAGTTCTTTTAGGTATATATATTAAAATTTTATCTCTTTTACGCTGATTAAATTTATAAAAAGATTGTTTTTGAATTAAATATGTTTTTCTCGGGGTTAAACTCATACCTCTATATTCGCTTAACAAATGTTTAGGATATAGTACAAAGTTACTTAGTGAACTTCAATAACATTTGAAGTAATTCAACCTGGCATCCTTCTGTGGAGTATTATGATGTCTTCTTTACCAAGTTAACTATATAAAAACAAAAATTTCATGAACTTGAATTTTTTTTCTTTAGTTTTATTTTATAACTCAAATATATTTTTAAATAATGTTATTGTGGTTTTAAAAAAAGAATATTATAGTAATTGATGTGTCCAAAAATTAGTTAAAAAAAATGAAACTCATGAGTAACTTGTTAAAATCGAAAAAGAAATGGATGACCAGAATGAAGTAGTCCAATTTATGTGAACCTATTTCCTTTTTGGTCCGTTCTAAAAAGAATGAACTATTTTTAAATTTGGTAACAATTTAGCTTAAACTTACCATTCTACCCTTAATGAGAAGCTTTTATAACTACAAAAATACTCTGGGCCTCTTTTTGACTTGTTTAAGACCACAAATTTCAAAAGTCTTCATTTTTTCTTGAACTCCGTACCCAATCAAACATGTTCACATAAATTGAAACGGAGGGAGTAGATTATAATATGAGTAGGAACCATTTCAGTTTTTTATTCGTAGGACCGTTACATTTTGATTAAATAAATCAACTATAAAACCTCTCACCCCAAAAAAGTAAGATGTTGTGCTAAGCCAAGCCAGCTTATAGAGGGTGTTTCGCTAAGGTCAAAAAGAGATCAAACTAGCTTATAAGCATTTTTCGATTTATCTATGCGTTTGATAAAGTTAAAAGTATTTATAAGTCAAAAATAAGCCAAAAGCATAAGTTGGTCACTCTCGGCTCCCCCCTCCCCCCCACCTCTTCAAGTTTGCACTTGTCATTGACTATTTATGATAAGCAAATTCTAAATTCTTTTGTGTATTTATATCTATGTAATTGTGTATTAATATTTGAACTATATGTTATAAGTGAAGACATATCAAATTTTATATATGTTACTTTCTAAGTGTTGTGGTGATGAAGATAATGTTTATTTCTCTTATCCTATTTAGGCTTATTTTTTACTGAGAAACTTTTGTTAATTTATTAATTATATTATAACTTTTGATTATATGCTTATCATAAAATAAGTTATATTTATCATAAAAATTATCTTATCTAAGCACAGGTTTATTTAAAATAAAATGATAAATAGAATATTTTGTATTTGAATCGATTCAGAATCTAAAATTTTGAAAAAAATTATACCCTTATAAATGTAAACAGTTCTAAGGTTATGTAAGTTATTTTAATAGAAAGAGAGATTATAAATACTTTTTTTTTAAATAAAGCAGCAACTTATTATTAATTTCAACACTTGTAATCAAATACATAACTGCTTATTTATTAAATTAATTCCAATATTTAAATATATTTTTCAGCACCAAATATTGATAAGCTAGATTAAATCTAATCCAAACGGGCTCGTAGTATTGATCAACGGAGTACGGACAATGTTTAAAGAGTATCCACATTGTCTCGCCTTAATAAGTTTGTCGACAAAAGGCCCCACACACGATCTCCCATGCAACCTCACAAATCTTTTACACATTCTGCTTTCTCCTACTATTAATTCATGGGATTACTTTGTTTTGATGCGAGCATTAAAAAAGGAAGAGTTTAGAATATTAAACAGTAAAATAAAAAGTTTAAAATTAAATTATTTTAAATAAAAAATATAAATTTTTCTTTACACATATTAATTAGATATAACATATAAATTCGGATAGAGTTCTTACTTGCAAGACAATTCTACACAAAAATAAAGGAGAAAAATAAACTCAAGAAGCGTCTAAGACAACTAAGAATTCGTATAAATGGGATACCCTTTTTTGCTTAAGTCTAAAGTGTTGATCTCATCTATTTTATTGCATATAAGAAATTACTTGGTGCTTTTAAGTGTTTTACCTTTCTTCTTCTAATCATAAACCACTTCACTTGTCTCATTTTATATAAAATTACTATAAGTATCTGTGAGTTGTTTTACTGTTTTTTTTTAAAGAAAAAAAAAATTTAAAACTTCCAACTTTCAACTTTCAACTTTCAATATGAGATAAGATAGAAGTTGAAGCAGTTATGTCATTAGCAAAAGGCATTACTTTTCTCTTTATCCTTTCTAATCTGGAAATGTCGAATTTTATAGGCTGTCATATGCCTCCCTACGCGAAAGTCAGTGTCCAACCAAAAGGCCTGACGGCTGAGGGACCCTTTCTTTATTTGCCATCTTTCCCGATCATATTCACCCTCGTAAAAATTCGAAAAAACCGAACAAAATCCAAAACTAAATCAAACCGATCAAAAAAATCGATATTTTTTGGTTTGATTTGGTTTTGGTTTTGAATTTTAAAAACCAATTAAATTTGATTTGGTTTTGGTTTTAATCAGAAAAAAATCGAACCAAACCGACCATAGGAGTAGCTATTTTAAATTTATTATTACACCTATATATATGCATATTGTTATATAAAGTTTCAGAAAAATTACGGTAAATGTTAATAGTTAGCACTTTTAATATAGTTCTTTACCTTTACATTCTAGTTTGATTGGTAGTTTTCTTTTGTTTAGTGTAAGAATCCATTTCGTGTTAAAAATAACATATTTTTAATCAAATTGTTCATCACTATTTGATTAAATTATCATTAATATATCTTAGTAAATAATAGATTTATCAAAGGGCAATTGATTTGATAGTGTTACATTGAAAATGTGGTCACGGAAATATGTGTTTGGTATTGTATATCTTATATTTAAGAAAAATATCGATAAATAACCGAAAAAACCGAAAAACTGACATAAACCGAATCGAAAAAAACCGACTTAATTGGTTTGGTTTGGTTCTAATATTTGAAAAACCGACTTACATGGTTTGGTTTCTTCTAAGGGAAAAACCGATCCAAACCGAACCAGGAACACCCCTAATTCACTGCTTTGACTAACTCCCTTTTTCCTCCCTTCGAAGTATTATCATAGTTTGTCTAAGAGTGTCAGTGTAACTTTGGTCCAAATATTATATTATTTGAAAAAATTTATTATTATGCACAATTTATTATGTTGGAATATATACTTAAGTTAATTGTATAGCTTGAAAGGATAGTGATGTAGTTCAAATGTTGAATAAATAAAGGGAAACTTATGCAAATGTCTCAAATAAATCTCAACTTATCAACCTTAACCATTAGTCATAGACTTATCAAAACTAGCCAACAAAAATTAAAAAATCAAATAATAGGGTTCTTTATATCAAAGAATCGCATGCAATAATCACCTTCCATATTTTAAGCATGATTAACAATATTAGATACAAGACGGAAAGGACGGGGTAGCAAATAAGGTGATGAAATACAAAAATCTATACAATATTCTAAAAATCTAAACAAAAAAGGATCTTTTTCAATGAGTATTGTTGAAATTTATTGAAACTATATAGATAAGTCAATATACAAAATTTGAGGAAGATTGGAGTTGATTTGGACTGGTTTTCTATCAAAATTCGTAATTAAATCGAGTTCAAAAAAGTCTTCTGTGACACATGTATCAAACATGTATCAAGCATGTATCACGCATGTATCTCACACACAGGTATACATGGATATACATATGATACACAATTGATACAAATATGATACATAAATGATGCACAGTGTGATACATATCATTTTTTTTTTATGTTCAGCTTTTACTTCGAATTTTTAATTCAAACCACCTCAAAACTTCACCAAATCATCCCAAAATTGATATTCAAGCTCATTAAGTTGTGCCCAATCTATTCTAATAACACCCACTCAAACAAAGCAAAAATTTGATTACAAATAGCTAATTGGCTAATTTGGCTAATATTAGTAATATTTTATCAATTGGACAATTTTTGTAATGAGCTGCTTATAAATGGATATAGCTGGTAATTTTCCATAAATAAATGGCCTAATATTAAATATTTTGTGCGTGGATAAGTGAGGCCCAATAACTATTGGCTTTAAAA
>MU708679.1:53198-112357 GCA_026770625.1 Nicotiana glauca | reverse complement strand
CCCCCCCCCCCCCCCCGTTTCACTAGCAATTTAGAAAACTCTAGTGTATTCTACATCTTGAATACGTGGTAATGGAAGACGTCCCATCAGTCAAGTTCTCTGGACTGTGAGAGCGCATAGTTAGTGGATCGTGGAAGTTGATCTCAGGCTTAATCACTATTTGCTGTCGTTGTTGTATCCATGGAGTTTCACGGTATACTTCCTTAAACTCTAACTTTAGATTGATTGTGTAATTGTGTCTTAATATCAGCTATGACTGTGATTTAATAATCTAACAATAGATATTAGAGCAACCATAGTTAATCTTGTGTTTCAAAAGAAAAAAAAACTAGAATAATCGCCGTTTTCCCTATGTCAGAGGCGATGAAGCGATGCAACTTCGAACTTGTTTGTTTGCAATTGAATCAACCAAATAAAGGAAGATACTGATTTGCTTGCTATTATACGCTTCCTGCGGTGACGACACCGATTGTTTCAACGAGGGTGTGAATTCTTTTTCTTTCTTTTGCTTAGTTATGGCAAGTAAGAATTAAAATAATAAATAAATGTGTTGAGACACGTAATCGGGAAGGACTCCTATTATTGTTGGATTATTAATGGTCTAGATTTATGTATCTTAGGGTAGTTAGTTATGGCTAAAGCAAAACCAGCACGTGTAAAGAGGAGGAAGAGCAGCGGTGCAGAAACTTTAGGTTTCTGCCGTTGAAGTTTTAGGCTTTGGGGCCTAATCCACCAGCAATTATTATTCTTTTCTTTAAAGTTTTACTTAGTATGTAGTCCAACAGAAATATTAATTTTATGTGTTTCCTTTGCTACGCCTTTATATGGGGCCTACCCGAAATACTTATACTACCATGAATTTAGAATAATTATCATGCATGTTAAATACTTTATCCTTTTGGTCAGAGAATGGAATTAAAAAAATTAACGCACTACTAAAAGGATTGAAATTAAATGGGCTTTACTTTTATCACATGTATATTACATGTTTAAATAGAATTTATGATTAACAAATATTTTCCACCAAAATGATCTATTCATTTGGAATCATTGGAAAGTCTTAGAACTTTATACATGTGAAATAATATTATACATGGATTGAGGGTTATAATTAATAAATAGTTTCCATCAAAGTGGTCTATTTATCTGAGTCATTGTAATATTCTCGATGTACCATGTCTAAATTATCCTTGATAGACTGTACGCTGATGTCGGAGGCTTACCTTTCGATACTAGCGAAGCTAAATTAATTATGAGATGAGATATTATATTTCAACCCAAAGGATGAAGTTCAATATCTTGGATTCTCATGTGTGTTTATATATATAATGATAATTTGTTGTAAGATGAGGTTTTGTATCTCTTACCGAAAGGAAGGATACAATGTATTCCTTGTACTCTTGGATAATACGGGGAAGAGGTTTGTATCTCTTGCCTAAAGGTGAGGATGCAATGAATGCATTGGACTCCTTGAGTTTTAAAAGGGAGACATTTACATCTTCCACCCAAAGGAGGGGTGTAATGGATGCCTTTTGACTCTTTTGAGCCCATAATTTTATCTAATTTTTATGTTGTTTGCTTATACAGTTGTTAACAATATGACTACTCAGTTGAATTCCATTGAAACTCTGACTAGTAGCAACTATAAGAAGTGGAAACATGATGTAGAAATAGTGTTAGGTCGGATGGACTTGGACTTTGAATTGACTGAACATAAGCCTGCTGAACCTACAGCTACTAGCACTGCTGATGAAAAGCCTAAGTATGAGAAATGGATGAAGGATAACAAATTGAGCCTTATGATCATAAAGAGATCCATTACTAATCACATAAAATGCGCAATTAAGGATAATGAAAATGTAAAAGATTTCTTGAGTGCCATTGGACAGAAATTCCTAGAATCTGATAAAGCTCAGATAGGTAGCCTGATTGATTCCATGTCTACAATAAAGTATGACCTTGTAGGTAGTGTCCATGATCATATTATGAAATTGATTAACATTGCTACCAAACTAAATAATTTAGGTGTAACCATTACCGATGATTTTCTTGTTCACCAATCCCTAAGGTCCCTTCCTGAGCAATTTAACAAACTTAAGATAACCTATAATGCACAAAAAGATTAGTGGAGTATTGATGAGCTTATTAGTATTTGTGTGATAGAGGAAAGGAGGATCCAAAAGGAAAAAGTGAGGGTGTAGTGAACTTTGTTAGTTCGTCTAGATAAGCTAATTATCCCTCTTATAAAAGAAAAGGCGGATCCAAATTCCATAAAAAGAAACGCGACAGTCTCATCGTTTAGGTGGTAATAGTTGTCATACTAATAAAACTGGTGTTAACCAGGGCCAGTCTCATAATTTTCTTGGTCCACAAGCTGTAATTAAGAAAGAAATCAAGTGTCGGGATTACAAACAAGTAAGTCATAAAAAATTTGGTTGTCCTCTGAAAAAGAAACTAGGTAATCTTTTGGCTTTTGTCTACTTTGAGATTAGTCTTGTTCATGTTCCTTTAAATTCTTGGTGATTAGATAGTGGTGAAACTGTTCATGTAATCAATGACTTATGGGATCTAGTAAGCAAGCAGAAGCCAAAAGAGGATGAAGCCAGTATTGTTGTGGGCAATGGACTCAAAGCAAAAGTAAAGTTTATAGGGACATCTATTTTACCTTTTAAAAATAATTCTAGTATTCGTTTAGAAAATACTGTTTTTGTACCGTCTATGAGACGGAAATTAGTTTCAATTTCACTTTTGGACAAATATGGTTATTCATTTCAACGCAATAATGATATTATTAAAATTTCCTATGATTCACATGTTGTTGCTGATGCCTTTTTAAGTGATGGTCTATATCGCTTGAATATTTTGAATGAAACTTTTTCTGCAATGCATGTTAAAAATATTACCCACAAAATATCTGCTATGAGTAAAACGTCTTACCTATTATGGTATATGCGTATTGGTCATATTTTCTAAAGAAAAAATTGAACGATTGGTAAAGAAAAATATTTTACCTATTCTTCATCCAAAAGATTTTGAAACTTATGTGGATTGTGTTAAGGGTAAAATGACCAAGGTTAAGAGAAAGGGTTCCACTAAGAGCCGAACTCTTAGAGATTATTCATATTGATATTAGTGGACCTTATATACCTACTTTGACCAATCATAAGTTTTTATTACTTTTATTGATGACTTTTCTAGATACTGTTATATATATCTTTTAAAAGAAAAATCTGAAGCACTTGATAAGCTTAAAATTTACAAGACTGAAGTTGAAAAATAGCTTGGGAAATTCATTAAGATAGTGAAGTCTGACTGTGGTGGTGAGTACTATAGAAAATATGATGAGTCTAGTCAATGTATGGGGCTTTTTGCTTTACTTTTGCAAGAATGTGGGATAGTAACACAATCTACCATGCCAGGTACTCCTAAGCAGAATGGTGTGGCTGAAAGGCAAAATCGTACTCTTATGCAAATGGTGAGAAGTATGATGTCAAGGACTAGCCTACCTGAGTCTCTTTGGGGTGAAGCCTTAAAAACAGCTAGCTATATCCTGAATAGGGTTCCTACATAATCTATCTTGAAAACTCCCTTTGAACTATGAACAACCCGAAAACCTAGCTTGAACCATTTTTACATTTGGGGATGCCAGTTGAAGTTCGTATTTATTCACCCATAAAAAAGAAAATTGATCTAAAACTACCAGTTGTTTCTTTATAGGCTATCCTCATCACTCTAAAGGTTTTATGTTTTCTGTTCTGGGCGTGGCACTAGAATCGTTGAGTCTATTAACGCAAAATTTCTTGAGCATGATGTTTGTGATTGTGATTGTTTATGTGGTAAGAAAATTGTATTCAAAGAGAAGGAACTCATTGTACCTGTACCCGTTATACATGAAAAGGTGGTAAACCAACCTATTCACGAGGGGGAGAATCAAGGGAACAACGACACAGATCCCATAGTTCCTGAGCAATATATATACAATGAACCACTCCGCAGGTCACAAAGAGAAAGAAGGTCGGCCATCTCTGATTATTTTATCGTGTATGTGACTGAAAATCTTAGTGATACCGGACAGTTGACTGATCTTTTATCATATGCTCAAGCTATTTCCTTTCCATACGTTGATAAATGGCGTGAGGCAATGAAAGATGAAATGCACTCTATGGAAGATAATAGAGTGTGGGAGTTAGTTGAATTGCCGATAGGTTTATGCCTATTGGTTGCAAATGGGTGTTTAAAACTAAAAGAGACTCCAAGGGAAACATAGATCATTATAAAGCAAGATTGGTTGCTAAGGGTTACACTTACAAAAAAGGTATTGATTATAAAGAAACATTTTCTCCTATTTCATCCAAAGATACATTTAGAGTTGTGATTGCTTTTGTGGTACATTTTGATTTAGAGTGGTCATGACCCAAAATTCACTAAGGGTCGTGGTGGCGCCGGACACCGCTGTCAGGCAAGCCAACTTAATTAATCGATTAAATTCTCTTTTTAAATACCTTGGAAATCTTGTATTTTTCCTTCCATTTTTCATAAATAAAGATCATTACTTGAATTCAAATTAAATAATGACGATTAGAACAAATCTTTCAAAAACCATTCCCAGAACCCGGTGTCACTAGTGCATGAGCCTCTACTGATAAAAAATTAAAATACAACATCTGTCCGACATACAGGGGACAGGAAGTAAATACAATGTACTGAAAGGGACTATACTAGCTGCGGGCCGCCTTGAATAATGCAACTCACCTAGTCCCAGAATCCTCCGCGCTGCTACGCCCAGTAGGCTGATAGAGATGCATATACATGTGCAATAAAAATGCACAAAAGTGTAGTATGAGTACGTAAACAACGTGTACTCAATGAGTATCTCGCCTAATCTCGAAGAAGTAGAGACGAGATGGTCAACTTCGACACTTACTAAAGGTCAATTGACAATATACTAAAATGTGAGGAAATCATGGATTTTTATAGCAGTTCTATCTCGCAAGGTGGAAAAACAGGTAAACACATTTAAAAATATTAAGGGATTTTCAAGTTTACTTTTTATTATCTTATCGATTTATGTCAAGCCATGAAAGGCAATTTCCGCATTTAAAGTTCTCAAGCGACAAATAACATGCGCAAATCACACCGAGGCGATGGCCCGATCCAACAGAAATGTAAACTGTGCACTGCCGAGGGTCGAACGGCCCGAACCATAGATGCATCTATTTAATCTACCGAGGTGTTCGTCCCGTTCCATAAATAAACACATACCCTGCTCGTGAATCATGCATGCGACGCAGGTACACACAGAGATACATGCTCAATCAGTCCATTAGGAACTTATCGGGGATACTTATCCAAATAAGACAATTTCTCTTTTTAACAAATCAGGAAAAATGATGTTTAGTCTCTTTTTAAATTCATTTGCTAATCCAAGGTGATTTAAGCAATTCAAGCTATCAATGGATTCATAAATCATCCAAGTATAACATGCTTTTGGGTCCTAACTACCAAGACAATAGCATAATAGTAGCTACGTACGGACTCTCGTCACTTCGTGCATACGTAGCCCTCACAAATAGGAGCACATAATCAGTTATTTCACCTATGGGGACAATTCCCTCTTACAAGGTTAGAAAGGAGACTCACCTCGGTTCGAAGATCCAAACCGGCATTCCACGCCCTTCCGAAGACTCTAATTGATGAACCACGCTCCAAAACTAGCCAATGGTTACGCAAATCTATTAATATAGGCTCAATTATTCATTTCAATCTAATTTGTAGCAATTACTAACTCCGATCAAAATAGATGACACAATCCCTTCTTGGAGACCTCCAAAAATCGTCCCTAGCCATGAAAAGTATGAGAGAAATGAACTCAACCCCGATTTAATCAACCATTCTGCCCCAGCTACTTCCGCTTCTGCGGAAGAAATCCCGCTTCTGCGGCTCCGCCTTTGCGGATCACCAGCCGCTTCTGCGGCTTCCACTGGACCTCCCATTTTCTCTTCTGCGATCCGCCTTCCACAGATGCGGTCCCGCTTCTGCAGAATCTCGACTGCATCTGCGGTCCTCGAGCCTTGACCGAAAATCCGCTTCTGCGGCTCCCTCCTTACTTCTGCGGGCCGCCTCTGTGGTCCCATTTCCGCAGAAGCAGAAATACCAGCAACCAGACTCCTTCAGCTATCCAACATGCCAAATTTCAATCCATTAACCACCCGGAATCCACCCGAGGCCTCCGGGACCTCAACCAAACCTACCAACCAATCCCAAAACACATTAAGGACTTGCTCGAGGCCTCAAATAATATCAAACAACGCTAAAACCATGAATTACACCCGGATTCAAGCTTTATGAACTTTGAACTTTCAAACTTCTACTTCCGATGTTTAAACCTATCAATTCGCGTCCGATTGACCTCAAATTTTGCACACAAGTCATATTTGACATTACGGACCTACTCCAGCTTTCAAAACCAGATTCCAACCCCGATATCAAAAAGTCCACTTCCGGTCAAACTTCTCAAAAACATCCAAATTTCCAGCTTTAGCCAAATGGCTCCAAGATGACCCACGGACCTCCGAATTCACTTCCGATCTCGCCCCCAACTCCAGAATCACCATACAGAGCTATTCACAGACTCGGAATCCCAAATGGATATCGATATCACTGAAATGCACTTCATCCCAAACTTATGAAATTTCTTCCAAAATGCTACTTTCCACAATAGGCGCCAAAATGCTCCCGGGTCATCAAAAACCCGATTCGGGCATATGTCCAAGTCCGAAATCATCATACGAACTTGCTGGAACCTTCAGATTTCGATTCTGAGGTCGTTTACTCAAAATTCCAATTCTAGTTCATTCTTCCAACCTTAAGCTCCTGAAATAAGAATTCTCTTCCCAAATCAACTTCGAGCTTCCCGAAACTCCATTCCGACCGCGCGTACCAGTTATAATACCTGAATTGAAGTTGTTCGGGACCTCATACTGCTGAGTGACGCGCTAGGGCTCAAAACGACCAGTCGGGTCGTTACATTCTCTCCCACTTAAACATACATTCGTCGTTGAACGTGCTGAGAACTACACTGGAGTGGTCTGAAATCGCTATTTAACTTCTCATGTACCTTCCCGTGCTACCACAACTCAGTTGAGCATATTCGCTCGATAATTGTGAAGATATTCTCTTTTATTCAAGCAGATACACCTTAAAGCCCGATTCCAACATCCGGAATTCTATGCCTGACCTGTTTCCACCATAGGATCACCATATTAATCACTACACGTTGTACCCAAACATAGCTGCATGACCTTGCTGAGTCCACACCCAGCACCAGTTTACTCGCCGGACCACAATAACCCTTTTTTGATCAACTTAGTCAAAATTCCACGAATCTGATGCTCCCATTGCACCCCATGACATACACAGGCCTTACTTTAACTCTTACAACGCCGTCATAATGGATGAGATGCAGAAATTCATAATCAACCGCCGAGTCAACCAATCATCGAGTCTATACTTCTGACGAGAACATCACCTCATTATGAACCAAATAATAGTCTTTGCTCCTTAATATATTTCACGTAATCAAATTGTAATGATCCTAAATCCAACAATCTCGTCTCACCCAGTACAAACTGATCAGGCAATAAGCCACCCCGATATGACCAAAAGTCTCATGTGATGCCACAACGTACCAATAGGCTACCAATTAGAATGTGTCACAAAAAGGAAAATGAACTCTGAAAAGGAATTTCAATTACCTCGCTCGCGAGTCATACATGCGACATGGGCGCACAGCTAACATGAGCTTTCCTCATAAAAAATAGGAAACAAAACACATAAATAGATACAGGGAACTGTACTCAGCCTCACACTGTTACGACGTGCAACCCGATCCGATCAACATAACCATGGCGGTGTGCCACCCAATCCACCCATAAAACTCACATAAGGAGATACGCACCGAGCTAGATTGCTCATTTCAATAATATATCGAATATTGGTCACAAGCACACTAAGTGCATGATTCCATCCCTGGGAAGGCATATAGCGCGAGAAGCCACAAAAACTCGAGCACAACTGAGGTGCGATATAGGATTTGAAATCTCAAAAGCCATCCTGCTCATATAACATCATCTCTACGCGGATCCTCAACATATAAGCAATTTCCCAAGCTGTCTCACAACTCACACGGCGCAATATATTATTACATGAAATATCTGGCACGAAATAACACCCTGACTACTCCATAAGGAGCGCATTACTGAAATGAACACAACTGGCCTGACATAGAGCCCCTATTCACATTTGAATCCATCCACCGACCTCAAGTCGTTTCTGATTGCACTGACTAGGCTAATAACCTCTCCAAGGTCCATACCAATTTCCCTCTTCTCACAACGTACAAGGACAACCATCATAACCGAAGCGAACCTCCATAGTCCATAACTCAATAACCAGAGTGCCCTCGAGGCATAAATTCTCAAACTAATGGTATTACTACCATCCTCATACTTGGTTTAAATCTTTGATCAATCAAGTGACCAAATGTCACGCTTATACGATCTTCCTGTAGGACACACTCCCACAACCTTTCAAAACACCCAACAGGTCCGTACATCCAAACCATCGGCCGCACCAACGCTGAAAAGCGATCAAGAATCATAACCATGATACAAGCCCCTTTTACAAAACACTGACCTCAGGTGACGCTGAAGACAATACCAACTTACTTTAAACATCGAAACTCCTTTCCTGCTCATCCGAGCTTGTGACATTATTGTCCATACCAAACTGCAGCCTTGATTCTCACTTCACATTCCTTACTACTCACTGCACCCAACACGCCAATGTACGATAAAACATGATTCTTATCATAACTTCGGAACCACTAATAGGTCAACACTTCATCATATAAAGGCTTTTCACTGAACTCACTTCAGGAGAAATATAGCAACTCACAGGCAAATTCTTATAACCATGGAAATATGCAAATCTCTAAGCAGGGATCTAAGCCACCATAGCCCTTCCGATATCTGCTCCCACATAACAAGCCAGAACAGTAGAATGCTTCAGAATAATATCAATTACGGCAGCTGACAAGCCTAATGTGCACCGCCACAAATCACTTGCATAACTTAATGACGCTGAAAGAGCTGATCTCTACCCACAACATGCCAACTAAATTATGGCTAACCAGCCTATATTCTTTTGATTCACCCTAATTACCTTAGAAATAATACTAATTCCATCCAACACATAACATACTCCAAACTACACTCATCTTGAGTGACCTCGAATCACAAGACTATGCTGTCTCAAATCTCACGAAATATTTCATAGCTCTCAAATGCTATACCGTAAGTCAAAATATCATAGAGCATTCTGGGCACCTCCTCATAAGCTGCTACAAAGCTTGATTCTTAACTGTACTTATAGGGTCGAAATCATTAGGTACCACACTTTATCTTTTGAGTCCCCCTAGGACCATTGCTGAGAGCCACCTGCTCTGATTTGGCCCCGAATATAGTCAACTCTATGATTCTTCCATCACATGAATACCCTCTTGGCGAAGAACCAGCCGAATCACTTCCCTTGGAACCAACATCTATACAAGGCAAAATCCTGAATCTTTCCCCAAGTTTGAACATGGGCCAATAGGGCCAACGATAGCCCATATTTAATATTTCCTTTACTTAAATTACCACTTATGGTCCTTTCCGTATCTGAAATAGCCCGTCGATATGCTAATAGCCAAAAATCTCGCAAGTAGTTAACCATGCAACCCAATCATAAACGGTGGGACTCTCCCACTTAGCATGAAGCCATTATTTCATAACTCTGGAATTCACCAAGGTTCCCAAGTTTTCATCGACATAATCTTGCGCGATAGACCGCATAAATTCTCGGATTTTCCCCGTGAAGCCCCATTCTTTTTTACTCTGATTCACCCACTGCATTCGCACAACCGATCTCTCTGCTACATAATCGATAAAATTCTTCGCAGGAGCCTCGCCGACCACGCCACTGCTAACCTGCTCACTTGGGTAACCCACCTATAGAAAGCTTTCCCCGGCATCTTCCAATGCCGCTGCACGGGGTACAATCACTTCGACGTCAATGACCCTTCCTGAGTCTGAGCTCACTCTCTAGCTGCACAGGTCCATTTACCCCTCGTGGACATCATTTAAGTGCGCGACAACATCCTTTTAATTCGAGTCATGCTACATCCTTCTTCATTTAAGCGGCTCATTTCCGTTATATTAAATCTCCGGCCCTATTAACCAAGCACCAATATTCTCAAATCGCTCCAGACTCCCTTAAGGTGCATAGTCATCTCATTACCAAACCCCTACGCAACCCCGCTGCTCTCTCACTTTGGGCAAACTTACTTCTTTAATCAACTGTTCAGCCTGCGCTCCTTAAGCCTAGCCCTTTAGAAGTTTAAAATTCCACCTGACACTTCCCATATGTCCTTCCTCATACTTTGCTGCTCACTTGCTGTCTTAAACAAAATCTATCTTCATGGCACCTGAACCCACAATTGTTGCTAACTTAAACCTTTCCAAAGGTCATCTTTATCGAACCGTCAATATTAGAAATACTAATTCAATCCTGAACTACCGCACCCTACGGTATCTGATAGTTGTGTCTCCAATTCTATCTCACAATATCTTGCCTCAAAGGCGAATTGTAGAAGGTCATAACACCAACAAACTTAGCACGTTCAATTAGGACAACGACATCCCATCATAGAAGAAAACTCTACAACGCTTGCAAATACCAACTCTTATTACTTCCACCAGCCCACATCTGACCATCCTTAGTTCGATTGTCTTTCCCCTCTCGGGAATAAAATACTGAATCTCTTGATTATGCACTGAGTAAACCTCCCTTCAAGTCATTCACTTCCTCGACACGTAGGCAATCATCCTACCATCATATCACTACTGTGCAACATTCGTTCATAAGCATCATGGCAACTTGTGCCTAACCTCAGAGCTCTCAAAAGTGCCGCTGCTGAGCGGAAACAACAAAATATCCTTCCACAAGGCGACGATAATAGCTCAAATAACCCCACAGGGAGAAACACCTGCACCACATTCGTAGTGCTATTAAAATTCTTCAACTCTCGATTTATAACAAGCGCTTCGCGTCGTATAAGATTGAGTAGGAATAAGACAAAGGCGTATGCCTCAAATGAATCAAATCGCACAATAAGGAATCAAGAAGGGAAGTACTCCTAACAGTCCTGCAGCCTCCCGAGGATAAGTACAGACGTCTCCGTACCGATCCGCAAGACTCTACTAGACTTGCTCATGACTCGTGAGACCCTAGGAACCTAGTGCTCTGATACCATGTTGTCATGACCCAAAATACACTAAGGGTCATGGTGGCCCCAGACACCGTTCTCAGGCAAGCCAACTTAATTAATCGCTTAAATTCTCTTTTTAAATACCTTTGAAATCTAGGATTTTTCCTTTTATTTTTCATAAATAAAGATCATTACTTGAATTCAAATTAAATAATGACGATTAGAACATATCTTTCGAAAACCATTCCTAGAACCCGGTGTCACAAGTGCATGAGCATCTACTAATAAGAAATTAAAATACAACATCCGTCCGAAATACAGGGGACAGGAAGTAAATACAATGTGCTGAAAGAAACTATACTAGCTGTGGGCCGCCTCGAATAATGCAACTCACCTAGTCCCAGAATCCTTCGCACTGCTACGCCCAGTAGGCTGATAGAGATGCATATACCTGTGCAACAAAAATGCACAGAAGTGTAGTATGAGTACATAAACAATGTGTACTCAATGAGTATCCCGCCTAATATCGAAGAAGTAGAGACGAGATGGTCAACTTCGACACTTACTAGAGGTCAATTGACAATATACTAAAATGTGAGGAAATCATGGATTTTTATAGAAGTTTTATCTCACAAGGCGGAAAAATGGGTAAACACCTTTAACAAATATTAAGGGATTTTCAAGTTTACTTTTTATTATCTTATCGATTTATATCAAGCCATGAAAGGCAGTTTCCGCATTTAAAATTCTCAAGTGACAAATAACATGCGCAAATCACACCGAGGCGACGACCCGATCCAACAGAAATGTAAACTGTGCACTACCGAGGGTCGAACAGCCCGAACCATATATGCATCTATTTAATCTGCCGAGGCATTCGGCTCGTTCCATAAATAAAGACATACCCTGCTCGCGAATCATGCATGCGACATAGGTAGACACAGAGATACATGCTCAATCAGTCCATTAGGAACTTATCGGGGATACTTATCCAAATAAGACAATTTCTCTTTTTAACAAATCAGGTTTAGTCTCTTTTTAAATTCATTTGCCAATCCAAGGTGATTTAAGCAATTCAAGCTATCAATGGATTCATAAATCATCCAAGTATAACATGCTTTTGGGTCCTAACTACCCGGACAATAGCATAATAGTAGTTATGTACGGACTCTCGTCACCTCGTGCGTACGTAGCCCCCACAAATAGGAGAACATAATCAATTATTTCACCTATGGGGATAATTCCCTCTTACATGGTTCGAAAGGAGACTCACCTCGGTCTGAAGATCTAAACCGGCATTCCACGCCCTTCTGAAGACTCTAACTGATGCACCACACTCCAAAACTAGCCAATGGTTACGCAAATCTATTAATATAGGCTCAATTATTCATTACAATCTAATTTATAGCAATTCTTAACTCCGATCGAAATAGATGACGCAATCCCTTCTTGGAGCCCTCCAAAAATTGCCCCAAGCCATGAAAAGTATGAGATAAATGAACTCAACCCCGATTTAATCAACCATTCTGCCCCAGCTACTTCCGCTTCTGCGGAAGAAATCCTGCTTCTGTGGTTTTGCCTTTGCGGATCACCAGCCGCTTCTGTGGCTCTCACTGGACCTCCCATTTTCTCTTCTGTGATCCGCCTTCTGTAGATGCGGTCCCGCTTCTACGGAATCTCGACTGCATCTGCGGTCCTCGAGCCTTGACCAAAAATCCGCTTCTGTGGTCCCATTTCCGCAGAAGCTGAAATACCAGCAACCAGACCCCTTCAGCTATCCAACATGCCAAATTTCGATCCGTTAACCACCCGAAATCCACCCGAGGCCCCCGGGACCTCAACCAAACCTACCAACCAATCCCAAAATACATTACGGACTTGCTCGAGGCCCCAAATCATATCAAACAACGCTAAAACCATGAATTACACCCCGATTCAAGCTTTATGAACTTTGAACTTTCAAACTTCTACTTCCGATGTTTAAACCTATCAATTCACGTCTGATTGACCTCAAATTTTGCACACAAGTCATATTTGACATTACGGACCTACTCCAGCTTTTGGAATCGGATTATGACCCTGATATCAAAAAGTCCACTTTCGGTCAAACTTCTAAAAAATATCCAAATTTCCAGCTTTAGCCAAATGTCTCCAAAATGACCCACGGACCTCCGAATTTACTTCCGATCGTGCCCCCAACTCCAAAATCACCATACGGAGCTATTCACGGACTCAAAATCCCAAACAAATATTGTTATCACTGAAATGCACTTCAACCCAAACTTATGAAATTTCTTCCAAAATGCTACTTTCCACAATAGGCACCAAAACGCTCCAGGGTCATCAAAAACCCGATCCGGGCATACGCCCAAGTCCAAAATCATCATACGAACTTGCTGGAATCTTCAGATCCCGATTCTGAGGTCGTTTACTTAAAATTCCAATCCTAGTTCATTCTTCCAACCTTAAGCTCCTGAAATAAGAATTCTCTTTCCAAATCAACTCCGAGCTTCCCGAAACTCCATTCCGACCGCACGTACCGGTCATAATACCTGAATTGAAGCTGTTCGGGGCCTCAAACTGCTGAACGATGTGCTAGGGGATCAAAATAACCGGTCGGATCGTTACAAGAGTTGTACCATATGGATGTTAAAACTACTTTCCTGAATGTGAGTCTGCTTGAAGAAGTTTACATGGTTCAACTTGAAGGGTTTAAAGAAGCTAGTAAAGAACATTTAATATGAAATCGTAACAAATCCATCCATGGGCTTAAACAAGCCTCTAGGCAATGTTACTTGAAATTTGATGAAATTATTACAAAAATTAGATTTGTGGAAAATAAGCTTGATGAATGTGTTTATTTTAAAATAGCTAATGGTAGTTTCATTAGTATGGTTCTCTATGTTGATGATATTCTGCTTGCCACAAATGATTTGTGCTTGATGAATGAGACCAAATATTTTTTGTCTAGGTCTTTTGATATGAAAGATCTTGGTGAAGCCTCTTTTGTTCTTGGATAGAAATTAAAAGAGATAGGTCACATGGTTTATTGGGTTTATCACAACATTCCTACATTGAGAGTGTTCTTAAGACTTTTAATATACAAGACTGTACACATGGATTGCACCTGTTGTAAAAGGGGAAAAACTTAGTAAAGATCAATGTCCGAAAAATGAAGTTGAAATGAGAACCATGAAAGATGTGCCATATGCAAGTGTTGTTGATTGTTTGATGTACATGCAGGTTTGTACAAAGCTTGATATTGCATTTGTTGTTAACATGTTAGGAAAATTTTCTTCTAATCTTGGGTGGGCACATTGGGTGGCTGCAAAGAAAGTGATGAAATATCTACAATGCACCAAAGACTTCATGCTTATGTACAAAAAGGTTGATGATCTGGATCTTCCAGTATATTCAGATTTCGATTTTGCACTATGAAATCAAATTCTGGGTATATTTTTGTGATGACCCAATATGTCATCTTCTGTTTTAGAACACGAATCCTTTTTCCAAGGCCTTAAAACCTTATTTTAACTCTTTTCGATTTATGTGCGCAGTTCAGGCGCGATTCTAGAAAGCTTTCATTTGGAAAATTTATGAAATAACAATTTTTGGCTTAAAAAGTTGATTTTTGTTGACTTAGATCAACGTTTTGGCTAAATGGACTCGAACCTGTGATTTGACGGTCCCGATAGGTCCGTAGTAAAATATGTAACCTGGGTGTACGCCTGGAATTGAATTCTGAGGTCCCAAGCCCGAGAAATAAATTTTTATCAAAATTGTGAGACTGAAAATCTAAGGAATTAAAGAAATTGATTAATGTTTGACCTCATTGGTATCTGGCTCGTATTTTGGTTCTAGAGCCTGGTACATGTTTAATATAATATTTAAGTCATGTTTGTGAAATTTGGTGAAAACCAGAGTTGGTTTGACGTGATTCGAATCTTTGGTTGAAAAATTAGAAGTTTTGAAACTTTCTTGAAACTTTCATGCAATTTGGTACTAAATTCGTTGTTCTAGGGGTTATTTTGTTGATTTGATTGCGCGAGAAAGTTTATATAATATTTTAAGACTTATATGCATGTTTGGTTTGGAATCCTAAAGGCTCGGGTGACTTTCAGATAGGCTATGGAGTGATTTGGAACTTAGAGAATATTGCTAGTGTGCTTCAGCTTGTTGCAAGCCCCTAATCTCGCAATTGCGAGATCAAGCATCACAATTTCGAGCACTGCAGGGTCTGCATTTGCGAGCCTTACATCACAATTACGATCAAAAGGCTAGGCTGGCAGAGTTCGCAAATGCGGTCGAACCTTCGCAATTACGAAGGGAGGCTGGAAGGGGTATGATCGCAAATGCGATCTCTTACTCGTATTTGCAAGAAGCAATGTTCGCAAATGCGACACCTTCCTCGCATTTGCGAAGGTAGCAGGATTGTGAAGGGCTTCACATTTGCGATGGCTCCTTCTCATTTGCGAAGCTCAGGTCGCGAATGCGACATCTGCAGCTGATAACCTTGGACTTGGACGGGATTTCTCATTCAATCTTCCATTTTCATAACCTAAACTTCAATAGACGATTTTTCAAGGGTTACTTTTTTCCCAAATCATAGGTAAATGATTATTAACTCATTTCTTTCAATTAATTTTATCTTTTTACAAGATTTCATCCTAAAATCTATGGGTTTTTATGGTGAAATTGGATGTTTTTGGGTAGAACTTAGGGATTTCGGAATTTGGGGATTTGGACCTCAAATTAAGGCCGGATTCCAAAACTAATTGTAAATCTGGGCTCGAGGTTGAATGGGTAATAGGGTTTTGGTTCAAATTTCGAGTTTTTGACCAAGCGAGCCCGGGATCGATTTTTGACTTTTTTTGGAAAAAATGTTGGAAAACTTATAATCATGCATTGGAATTGATTTCTTTAGAGGTAATTGATGTATTTAAGTTAATTATGACTAGATATAAGTGGATTGGAGGTGGAATCGAGAGGTAAAGCGGTAATCAAGATTTGAATTGTCCGTTGGATTGAGGTAAGTGTTTGGTCTAACATTGACTCGAGGGATTAGGGATCCCCCACTTAATTGCTATGTGGAATTCCATGCATGTGGCGTATAGGTGTGGTGACAAGTACCTATACACCACCAAATTACCTATTAAACCTGTTCCCTTCCCCGTTCCTAATATATTATTTTCCTGTCTTAACTACTACATGCTTATTGATGCTTCCATGTCTAATTGCTTCTTGATAGATGTTGTTTTCTTTATTGAAGGTATAAGATATTCCGTAGTTTCATTGTATTACATCATTGGTTTATGTTAGTTTATTGGTGTTTCATGATACATATTGGTTGGTCTCGCTATGTAGTAATAATCAAATTGACTTCATAATTGTATTAGATTTTCGTTTGTTTTGGTTAGAGGCATACATATTGTTGAGGATTTGAGCTAAACTATAAAATAATTGTTCTTATTATGTGTTGGTACTGATATGGTGGGATTGGATTGCACGCTGCAACAGGAGGAATAAGGGTGAAATATGATTGTCTGGTGGGATCGGGTTGCCCGTCGTAACAAAGTGTAATAAGGGTGGACAGGTGGGATCGGTTTGCACGCCGCGATAGGAGGAATAAGGGCGATATAATTAGAAGTAATAAGGGTGCACATGAGGGATCGAGTTGCATTACGCAACAAGGAGTAATAAGGGTGAATGTTCATATATTTATTGATTATATGGTGGGATCAGGATACAAGCTGCATCATTTGTTGTTTATGTGACTTCTTCTTCTATAATTTGTTCCTGTAGTATTGTAACTCTCTTAAGGATTGGCTATAGCTGAGTATTGGCAAGATGTTTGGGCTCCGAATTTACTTTGCTGCAAGTTACTCTTCCAATTCGTTCCGTATTTCCTTTATACTTTATTATATACTGTTACAGGTTATATTATCCATGCCCCGTTGTAGCCTCGTCACTACCTTGTCAAGGTTAGGTTCGATATTTACCAGTACATAGGGTCGATTGTACTGATACTGCACTCTAAATTTTGATTTTGGAGCTGGTTGGGTTGATCGAGAGGTCGGTTGTAGGAATTCATCAAAGAGACCCAAGGTAGTCCGCAAGCCCTGGCGTCCCCTTCTATGTTTTCCTCATTTATGTTTTATCTTCTTTCGAGATAGATGTATTTTTCTTGCAAACCCATACTTGTAGTTATTCGTAGAATATTTGTGGTACGTGACACCAGTTTCTGGGTGGTAACAATTTTCGGTATTTGTTAATAGCATATGGATAACTAGTAAATTATGTACTTCTGCATTCATTTTAATTTGATTTAGTTTTATTTATTGTAAACTATAAAATGTAAAGGAAAAAGGTAAATAGAACTATAACATTGGCTTGTCTAGCGAGTGCGATGTTAGGCGGCATCACAGTCCAGACTGTAGGAAATTATGGTCATGACAATTTTTATGTTGGGTGGAGGTGTTGTTTCTTGGAAAAGTGAGAAACAGAGCATCACTGCTACATCGACAATGGAAGATAAGTTTATTTCTTATTTTGAGACTGCTTCACATGCTGTCTGGATGAAGAATTTTCTTACTAAATTGCAAATTGTGAATTTTATATCTAAGCCGGTGACTATTTTTTGTGACAGCAGTGCAGCTATGTTCTTCTCTGGGAATAAGAGAACAAGAGGCTCTAAGCATGTTAGCCTTAAGTTTCTTAAGGTTAGAGACATGGTAAAAGAAGGTGATATACGTATTGAGCATATCATCACATAATCTATGTTGGCTGATCCTTTGACTGAAGGTCTTAGGCTTGTAGTCTTTAATGAACATGCTAAAAGCATCGGTATTTTAGAGTCTTTTGATGTGCTTTAGTCAGTGGTAGTTATTTTGTAGCTGCTGACTGAGATATTGCTTTTAATAAATTCTAATTTTACCAAGCTTGTGTTATTTTATATTTGTTATGCTTGTTA
Source organism: Nicotiana glauca (assembly GCA_026770625.1). Lineage (NCBI taxonomy): Eukaryota > Viridiplantae > Streptophyta > Magnoliopsida > Solanales > Solanaceae > Nicotiana > Nicotiana glauca. The sequence goes on along the minus strand of MU708679.1, from coordinate 94,079 downwards.
ACTAACAAGATAATTTATTTATTTTTATTTCCAATAGGATATTGCATAAACTCATGATATCTTTGAGTTTTGCTGCTTGTTGCCTTGATTATCCCGGGTAAGGCACAAGGGAAACCTCCTAAGGTGATATGATTTTAGTGTCATTTAATTTGGAGGCTCCTGGGTTGATATGGTTATTATATCACTTCGAGGATTATTTCTTTCTAAGAGGTGTGTCTCTATTCACCTTGATTAGAAAGATAATATGCTTAACTCACATGTTTGATCCATGTTAATGGAAAGCATATGTGGCCATAGATAGAATTCATACCTTAAAATGGTATGATGGCTGCTACAATTCATTGTTAGGCTTCTCTATTAAAACTGGATAGATTGTTATATGGGTCATTCTTTCCTTGGCTATGTGAGTAGTGTGGCCACTATAGAGTCTAAAATCTTTTTTTTAAATAACTTTCTTAAACTCAAAAGTTTTAAAATTATTTTCTTGTCCTCAATTAATGTTGGCGTCCAATTAGAAAAATATTGGAATTTGGACTTACATTAATTGGTTATAGCCTGAAAGGATAGTGACATGGTCCAAGTAGTGGATAAATAAATGGCCTAATATTAAATATTATGTGTATGGATAAGTGGGGCCTAATAACTATTGGCCTGTGATATGTGGACACTCTTTATAAATAGAGGCAGACCCCCCTTCCCTAGAAATTTAGAAAACCCTAGCGTATTCTACCTTTTGAATATGTGGTAACGGAAGACGTCCCATCAGTCAAGTTCTCCGGACTGTGAAAGCGGGTAGCTAGTGTATCGTAGAAGTTGGTATCATGCTTAATCGCTGTTTGCTATCACTATTTTATCCATAGAGTTTAACGCTACACTTCCTTAAAGTCTAACTCTAGAATGATTGCTTAATTGTGTCTTAATCCCTGCTATGACTACGGTTTAATAATCTAACATATTAATGTATAACCCAGTAACCCACAAAGTTAAGATTCTTGCTCCGCCTTTGCCTGTCCTCGATTTAACGTAATAGTTTCTCTATCTCAACGACTGTCTTGTCTTTTGGAGGGTCTTTCAATTTATCTATGTGACCTTGCTTACATTGCTGGTCTCAAGTTTAGATAAGGGAGAAAAATTGAGGTAGGTTGACAGCCAGCGTAAAACTTATCATATCATTATAATTTCTTATAATATAGATAAATGGTATGAATTGACCATAAATGAAGAAATAAGGATTTATGCAGCCGATTCTAGTTTATTTAGGATTGAATCATAATTGTTATTATTATTGTTGTCAATTTATTTTTGCTCAAAGTGTGACTTCTGCATATCTCATGTAACATGTTGTATATTTCCTTTTTTTTTTCTAGAAGGAAATGGATTTTTAACGGTTTGTTATTGCTCGACATGTTCATCTATTTTACTGTAAGTATTGGAGAGATTATTGGTAAAAAATATATATTTCCAGTAAATTGTAGCTCTATTGATCAATTTGATCAGTTACAAACTATATATATATATATATATATATATATATATATATATATATATATATATATATATATATATATATATATATATATATATATATATATAGCGCGCGCGTGATGAGCCAAAAGGTCATTACTTGTTTTAGAAATAAATTATGTGTCCCGAGGCCTTAAAATCTCATTTTTGTCTCACCTTGATTTGCATGCGCTAATCCAGACACGTATCCGAAATGCCATTATGTAAAAATCTGTGAAAAATAATGAGTTTTGCTTTAAAAATGAATTTGAGTTGACTTCGATTAATATTTTGGATAAATGGACCTAGACCCGTGATTTGACGGTCTTCGAGGGTCCGTAGAAAAAAATGGGACTTGAGCGTATGCCCGAAAGTGAATTCTGAGGTCCCAAGCCCGAGAAATTAATTTTTGAAAAAAATTATTTTCCTGAAAATATAAGAGACTTTGAGAAATGAAAGATGATGAAATTAACATTATCGGGCTCGTATTTTGGTTCCGAAGCCGGTACAAGTTTGAAATAATAAATTAGTAGAATCTGTGAAGTTTGGTAAGAATCGGAGTCCATTTAGTATAAATCGGACCTTATTTGAGAAAATTGAAAATTTTGATATTCTTAAGTGATTTCATGAATTTGAGGCTTAATTCATAGTGGTTGATGTTATTTTGATAATTTGATCACACGAGCAAGTCCGTCTGATATTTTTGGACTTGCATGCATGCTCGGTTTGGAGCCCCAAGGGCTAGAGTGAGTTTTAGATAAGCCACGAATTGGATTTGGACTTAGAAAAAATAGTTGTTGCAGGTTCAGAGCAGTTGCAGGTCTCTGAATCTGGCTTCGCTGTCCACAGTGCCTTCTCGTGACCGCGGTCGGGACTCCGCGACCACGGTGCGATTTATGCTGTCCATGAAAGAGCAAGGCCAAGCCTCCACGGCCGCGCTCGATATTTTGCGGTCCGCGGTAGAGCTTCGCCGCCGCAATCCCTTTTTAGGCGGTCCGCAGTGAGGGTCTGAGAGCAGTGTATAAATGGGACTTTTTAGTTATTTTACCATTTTCATAAACCAGAAACATAAAGGGCGATTTTTCAAGCACTCTTTCTTTCCCCCAAACACAAGTGATTTCAAACTCATTTCTTTCACTTCTTAACTTCTTTTTACAAGATTTCATCCTTGAATCAGGAATTTTCATGGTGGAATTAGGAATTTTTGGTAAAATCTAAGAAAATTAAAATTTAGGGATTTAGACCTCAAATTAAGGTCGGATTTCAAAATCAATTATATATCCGGGCTCGGGGGTAAATGTGTAATCGGGTTATGGTCTGAATTTTGGGTTTCGACCAAGCGGGCCCGGGGTCGATTTTTGACTTTTTGGAAAAACTTTAGAAAAACCTATTTTCATGAATTAGAAATGATTCATTTAGCATCTATTGATATAGTTAAGTAACTTGTGGCTAGATACAAGCGAATTGGTAGTGGAATCAATAAGTAAATGGGTAGTTAAGGCTTGAATTGTGTTCGTGACATCGAGGTAAGTATTTAGTTTAGCCTTAGCTTGAGGGATTAGGAGTTGTGTCCTATTTGCTACATGTTAATTGTTGAGTACAACGTATAGGCATGGTGACGAGTATCTATACATTGGTGTCAATCATGCCCGTGAGTCTTACGCTGTGATTAATATGACTTCAATATGTATTGTTCATGAGTTATGTGATATTTCTATTATTGAACAAGGCTTGCAGAAGAAATTTTGGTAATTGAATATTGAAGAGCGTTGGCTCAAGTTGCGAAATGATTTGTGGAATTATTGTGGCAATTGAACATTATACAGTATTGGCTCAAGTTTTGAAGTAAATGTGAAAAAGAGAAGAGGATTATGATATAGTCTCCCTTGCCGAGATGTTGTTGCTTTTAATGTTATCTCCCTTGCTGGGATGTTGTTACTTTTGATATTATTTTCCTTGCTGGGATATGATCGTTGTACTATTGTTCCCTTGTCGGAATATGATCGTTGTACTATTGTTCCCTTGCCGGAATTTTTTTTTTGTGATTTATTTATTTCCTTGCCCTTATTGTTTGTGATTGTTGTTTTGGTGAGGAAGAGTGTTAAAGCACGAAGGGTGATGCCGTGCATTATTTTGGTGAGAGAGTGTTAAAACATGAAGGATGATGCCGTGCATGATATTTGTAAAAGAGTATTAACGCACGAAGGGTGATGCCGTGCCACACGATTTACCATTCCGCGCCTTTATATGAGTGATTATGCACGAGGATCATTCTGTGCCATGATTATGTGAGGTAAAAGCACAAAGGGTAATGTCGTACCGATTATATTGATATTTGGTGAGGACGAGAGTAAAAGCACGAAGGGTGATGCTGTGCACTTGTCTTAATTTCCTGATTATTGTGTATATTTGAGTTATGATGTTATTTACGATAATTTATTTGTTTTCTGTTGTTACTTGATATCCCCACAGCATGTCCCCCCCTTTCTTACTTTTTAATTGTAAATTTCTTCCTTTATTTTTCCGTTGTATATGATTTAACAGCACATGTTTATTTGGTAGTCTGGTTTTAGCCTCGTCACTACTTCGCCGAGGTTAGGCTAGGCACTTACCAGCACATGGGGTAGGCTGTGCCGATACTACACTCTGCATTCTTTTGTGCAGATTCTGGTGCTGTAGCTTTCGGACTACAGTGAGATTGTTGCTTCCAGTTCATCAGGCGATCCGAGGTAGTCCTACAGGCGTTCGCAGGCCTTGGCGTCTCCTTTTATCTTTTCATTATGCTTCTTTCATGTATTCCAGAGACAATGTTGATTTAGTCTTTTAGACCTTTATTTGCAGTACTTCTAGATAGTCTGTGAAATTATGACACCAGTTTTGGGTAGTTTTGTATGGATTGGTATTGGTATCATTATTAAAATATTGCATTTATTCTTCCGCTTAATAAATTCTACGGTTTATTAAATATCGGTTCTTAATTGTTAATGGGTTAAAAATGGAAACAAGGTAAATCATACAATTTGTTGGCTTGCCTAGCTTTCACTAGTAGATGCCACCACACCCTCGAGGGTGGGAAATATGGGTCGTGACAAGTTGGTATCAAAGCTCTAGATTGCTTAGGTCTCATAATTCACAGACAAGCTTAGTAATGTCTGAGGGATCGGTACGGAGACGTTTGTATTTATCCCCCAGAGGCTATAGAGTTAGGAAAAACTTCACATCTATTCTTTCTTGTCGTGTGGTTTGGTTTCTCAATGCTAATTGAACTTCTACTTTGTTCTTTCGTAGATGGTGAGAACACGCGCTTCCTCATCCACTGACCAGCAGCCCGAGCCCCTAACCACAGCTCCCACGACGGGCAGAGGGTGAGGATATGCTAGAGGCCGAGATAAGGGCAGAGCTCAGCCCAAAGCAGCAACGCCAGTGGCGGAGCCTCAGGTTGAGTTTGACGAGGAGGTTTCAGCCCAGGCAGTTCCAGTTGGACCAGCTCAAGTCCCAGAGTGGTTCATTGCTATCCCATTATTCCAGTACACTCAGGTCTTTCTAGTGGGCCTTACGGAGAGTGTCACTCGAGCAGGCTTGCTTCTAGTGGAACTAGCCGTCTCTCAGGATGGAGGAAGAACCTAGACTCATACTACCCGCACTCCGGAGCAGATGGCTCCGCAGTTCTACACTCCAGTAGCTCAACCAGTTGGAGCAGTTCAGCCGGGTGTGGTAGCTCAGACCGGTGATGGAGCAGCTATGTCTGCTGATGCCTTGTGAAGATTGGACAGGTTTACCAAGCTCTTCACTACCACTTTCAGCGATGCATCTTCTGAGGATCCCCAGGATTACTTAGACAGCTATTATGAGGTTCTCAAGAACATGGGGATAGTGGAGACCAATGGGGTTGACTTTGCTTCTTTTTGACTGTCTAGATCCGCCAAGACTTGGTGGAGAGATTATTGTCTGGCTAGATTAGCTTGGTCACCAACTCTGACTTGGGATTAGTTTTCTCAGCTATTCCTGGAGAAGTTTCTTCATGTCACTCAGAGGGAGAACTACCGGAGGCAGTTTGAGCGTCTTCAGCAGGGTTCTATGATTTTTACCCAGTACGAGACCAAGTTTATTTATTTGACCCGTCATGATCTTCTTATACTTCCTACTAAGAGAGAGAGAGAGTAATGAGGTTCATTGAAGGACTAATTCAGCCTATTCGACGTTAGATGGCCAAGGAGACGGGGAGCGAGATTTCCTTTTAGGATGCGGCCAATGTGGCCAGGAGGGTTGAGATGGTTTTATCATGGGGGGGTGGTCATGGGTCTGACAAGAGGCCTCGTCATTCAGGCAGATCAGTGGTTCCTCGTCTGGAGGTAGGGATTCTTTTGGTGAAGGCCATCCTACTAGGACTTTTTCAGTCAGCACTTCAGGTTTCTCACGGTGCTTCAGGTGGCCGTGGTTCTCATATGCAGTATTCTGATCTGTAGTCCTACAGTGCACCACCAGCTCCTATTAGTGCACCGCCGCTCCAGAGTTTTTGGGGTGGTCATTTAGGTCGTTAGGGTCAGCAGTCTCAGTAGCCGAGGGCTTGTTATACTTGTGGCGATACGGGGCATATTGCGAGATTTTTTCCCCAAGCATTGAGTAACTCTCAGCATCAGGGTACCCGTGCCATGGTCCAGGCATCGAGTGCTCCATAGCCCGCTTAGCCAGCTAGGGGTGGAGGTAGAAGTGCTAGAGGTAGAGGTAGAGGTACTAGAGGTGGAGGTCAAGCCGCTAGAGGTGGAGGCCAACCAGCAGCAGGCCATCCCAGAGATGTAGTTCTGAGTGGGGGATCCAACCCCAATGTTATTCTCTTCCAGCCAGGCCTGAGGCTAAGGGTTCCGATGCAGTTATCACATGTATGGTTCTGGTTTTTAGTAGGGGTGCTTCAGTGTTGTTTGATCCAAGGTCTACATACTCTTATGTGTCATCTTATTTTGCACCGTATCTGGTCATGCCTAGTGATTCTTTGAGTACCCCTGCATATGTGTCTACATCGGTGGGTGATTTTATTGTGGTAGATCATGTCCATCATTCCTGTATAGTTATTATTGGGGGTCTTGAGACTCGAGTATATTTGTTACTTTTGGATATAGTTGATTTTGATGTCATATTGAGGATGGACTGGTTATCACCTTACGTTGCTATTTTGGACTGTCATGCTATGACCTTAGCCTTGCTGGGGTTGCCTTGTTTAGAGTGGAGAGGTACTCTTGGTAATTCTACCCTTAGGGTTATCTCATATATGAAGGCTCGACACATGGTTGATATGGGATGTTTGGCCTATTTAGCATATGTTCGTGATTCTATTGCTGAGCTTCCTTCTATGGATTTTGTGCCTATTATTCGTGAGTTTCCTGAGGTTTTACCTTTAGACCAGCGGGGTATGCCATCCGACAAGGATATTGACTTCTGCATTGATTTGGCTCTAGTCGCTCAGCCCATTTTTATTCTGCCGTATCATATGGCTCCGCCTGAGTTGAAAGAATTGAAGGAGCAATTGCATGACTTGCTTGATAAGGGATTTATTAGGCCTAGTGTCTCACCTTGGGGTGCGCCGGTGTTGTTTGTTAAGAAGAAGGATGGATCGATGAGGATGTGTATAGACTACCGGCAATTGAACAAGGTCACAATCAAGAATAAGTACCCATTTCCGAGGATTGATGATTTGTTTGACCAGCTTCAGGGTGTCTAAGTGTTTTCTAAGATCGACTTGAGATCTGGCTACCACTAGTTGAGGATTAGGGCATCCGATGTCCCTAAGACAGCTTTCTGCACTCGGTATGAGCATTATGAGTTCTTGGTGATGTCATTCGGATTGACAAATTCCCCGACAACTTTCATAGATTTGATGAACCGAGTGTTTAGGCCTTATTTGGATTCCTTCATTATTGTCTTCCTTGATGATATTTTGATTTATTCCCACAGTCGGGAGGAGCATGAGCAATATCTGAAAGTGGTTCTTCTGACTCTGAGAGATAGACAGTTGTATGCTAAGTTTTTGAAGTATGAGTTCTGGTTGAGTTCAGTTGCATTCTTGGGTCACGTTGTTTTAGTAGAGGGTATTCACGTAGATCCGAAGAAGATAGAGGCGGTCAAGAACTGGCCTCGACCCACATCAGCTATAGAGATCTAGAGTTTCTTGGGTTTGGCAAACTTTTAACGTCGGTTTGTGGAGGGGTTTTCATCTATTGCAGCCCCGATAACTAGGTTGACCCAGAAGGGTGCCCAGTTCAGGTGGTCGGACGAGTGTGAGGCGAGATTTCAGAAGCTCAAGACAGCCTTGACTACGGTGCCAATGTTGGTTTTGCCCATAGGTTCAGGGCCATATATAGTTTATTGTGATGCATCTCGTATTGGACTTGGTGCGGTGTTGATGCAGGATAGCAAGGTCATTGCTTATGCTTCGGGTCAATTGAATATTCATGAGAAGAACTATCCAGTCCATGATTTGGAGTTAGCAGCCATTGTTCACGCACTAAAGAGTTGGAGGCACTATTTATATGGCGTGTTATGTGAGGTGTTCAAGGATCACGAATACTTGTTCAAGCAGAAAGAGCTAAACTTAAGGTAGAGAAGGTGTTTGGAGATACTAAAAGGCTATGATATCACCATCTTGTATCATATAGGGAAGGCCAATGTGGTGGCCGATGCTTTGAGTAGAAAGTTAGCTAGAATGGGTAGTCTTGCATATATTACGGTCGGTGAGAGGCTGCTTGCTTTGGATATTTAGGCTTTGGCCAATCAGTTTGTAAGGCTAGATATCTCCAAGCCTAGCCGTGTGTTAGCTTGCACAGTTGCTCATTTTTCATTATTGGAGCGCATTCGAGATCGGCAGTATGATGATCCCCATTTTGGAAGATATGCATCGAGCTTGTGTTATTGACTTTGGAGGCTTGTGGGATCAATTTTTGCCTTTAGCAGAGTTTGCCTAAAACAATAGTTACCAGTCAAGCATTAAGATGGCTCCCTATGAGGCTTTATATTGTAGGCGGTGTCGATCGCCGGTTGGGTGGTTTGAGCTGGGAGAGGCTCGATTGTTGGGTACGGACTAGTGCAGGATGCCTTGGACAAGGTCAGGATCATTCAAGATAGGCTTCGTATAGCTCAGTCCAGGCAAAAGAGTTATGCCGACCGTAAGGTTCATGATGTGGCATTCTTGGTCGGTGAGCGAGTGTTGCTTCGGGTGTCGCCTATGAAGGGCGTGATGAGATTTGGAAAGCAGGGCAAGCTTAGCCCTAGGTTCATTGGCCCGTTTGAGATTCTTGAGCGAGTGGGAGAGGTGGCTTACAGACTTGCATTGCTGTCGAGTTTATTAGCTGTGCATCTTGTGTTTCATATGTCCATGCTTCAGAAGTATCACGACGATCCATCCCACGTGTTAGATTTCAGCATTGTCCAGTTGGACAAGGACTTGTCCTATGAGGAGGAGCCGATAACTATTCTAGATCGGAAGGTTCGTAAGGTTCATGTTCAGTGGAGAGGTCAGCCTGCTGAGGCATCGACCTGGGAGTCTGAATCCGATATACAGATCCGATATCCCCATCATTTCTCTGACTCAGGTACTTCTTTCTTATGTCCGTTCGAGGAAAAACAGTTGTTTGAGATGGGGAGAATGTGATGGCCCAAAAGGAGGTCATCACTTGTTTTAGAAATAAATTTTGTGTCCCGAGGCCTTAAAACCTCCTTTTTATCTCACCACAATTTGTGTGCGCAGTCCGGGCACGTATTCAAAAATCCATTATGTGAAAATCTGTGAAAAATAATTATTTTTGCTTTAAAAATGAATTTCAATTGACTTCGGTGAATATTTTGGGTGAACGGATCTGGACCCCTGATTTGACGGTCCCGGAGGGTCCGTAGGAATAAATGGGACTTGGTCGTATGCTCGAAAGTGAATTCCGAAGACACAAACCCGAGAAATAAATTTTTGAAGAAAATTATTTTCTGGAAAATATAAGAGTTTTTGAGAAATGAAAGATGATGAAATTAATGGTATCGGGCCCGTATTTTGGTTCCGGAGCCCGGTACAAGTTTAAAATAATAAATTAGTAGAATCTATGAAGTTTGGTATGAATCAGAGTCCATTTTGTATAAATCGGACCTTATTTGAGAAATTTGGAAAATTTGATGTTCTTAAGTGATTTCATGAATTTGAGGCTTAATTCATAGTGGTTGATGTTATTTTGATAATTTGATCGCACGAGCAAGCCCGTATGATATTTATGGACTTGCGTGCATGCTCAGTTTGGAGCCCCGAGGGATCGGGTGAGTTTTGGATAGGCCACGGAGTGGATTTAGTCTTAGAAAAAATAGATGTTGCAGCTTCAGAGAAGTTGCAGGTCTCTGGATCTGGCTTTGCGGTCTGCATTGCCTTCTCGCGATCGGGCAGGTTCAGAGAAATTGCAGGTCTTTGAACTTGGCTTCGCGGTCTGCAGTGCTTTCTCGCGACCATGGTGGGGCGTCCGCGATCGCGGTGGGATTGATGCGGTCCGCGGAAGAGCAAGGCCAAGCCTCCGCGGCCGCGCTCGTTATTTTGCGGTACGTGGTGGAGCTCCGCGACCGCAATCCCTTTTTGCGCAGTCCGAGTATTTGAGAGGAGTATATAAATGGGACTTTTCAGTTATTTTACCATTTTCAAAAATCTAAAACATAAAGGGCGATTTTTCAAGCGCTCTTTCTTTCCCCAAAACACAAGTAAGTGATTTTAAACTCATTTCTTTCACTTCTTAACTTCTTTTTATAAGATTTCATCCTAGAATATGGGGTTTTGTTGGTGTAATTGGGAATTTTGGGTAAAACCTAAGAATATTAAAATTTGTGGATTTAGGCCTCAAATTGAGGTCGGATTCCAAAACCAATTATACATCCGGGCTTGAGGGTAAATGGGTAATTATGTTTTGGTCTAAATTTCCGGTTTGTACCAAGCGGCCCCGGGGTCGATTTTTGACTTTTTGGGAAAAACTTTAGAAAAACCTATTTTCATACATTAGAAATGATTCATTTAGCATTTATTGATATAGTTAAGTAACTTGTGGCTAGATACAAGAAAATTGGTGGTGGAATCAAGAGGTAAAGTGGTAGTTGAGGCTTGAATTGTGTTCGTGGCATCGAGGTAAGTGTTTGGTTTAACCTTAGCTTGAGGGATTAGGAGTTTTGTCCTATTTGCTACGTGTTAATTGTTGAGTATGACGTATAGGCATGGTGACGAGTATCTATACGTTGGTTTCAAGCATGCCCGTGAGTCTTACACTATGATTAATATGACTTTGTTGTGTATTGTTCATGCCTTATGTGATACTTTTATTATTGAACAAGGCTTGCGGAAGAAGTTTTTATAATTGAACATTGAAGAGCGTTGGCTGAAGTTGAGAAATGATTTGTGGAATTATTGTTGGCAATTGAACATTATAGGGCATTGGCTCAAGTTGTGAAGTAAATGTGAAAAAGAGAAGAGGATTATGATATAGCCTCCTTTGCGGGGATGTTGTTTCTTTAATGTTATCTCCCTTGTCGGGATGTTATTGCTTTTGATATTGTTTTCCTTGCTGGGATATGATCGTTGTACTATTGTTCCCTTGCCGGGATTTTTTTTTGTGATTTTATTTATTTCCTTGCCCTTATTGTTTGTGATTATTGTTTGGGTGAGGAAAAGTGTTAAAGCATGAAGGGTTATGCCGTGCATTGTTTTGGTGAGAGAGTATTAAAGCACGAAGGATGATGTCGTGCATGATATTTGTGAGAGAGTGTTAATCCACGAAGGGTGATGTCGTGCCGCACGATGTACCATTCCGTGATATTATATGAGTGATAATGCATGAAGGATCATTCCGTGCCATGATTATGTGAGGTAAAAGAATGAAGGGTGATGCCGTGCCGATTATATTGATATTTGGTGTGGACAAAAGTAAAAGCACGAAGGGTGATGCTATGCACTTGTGTCACAACCCCGGTTTGCCCTCCATGAACCATCGTGACGGTACCTAGTCCCTACGACTAGGTGAGCCTAAAATGCGGAAAAATAAACCAATTTGCGGAAGAAAAACAAGTAAAAACCAAAATAATGAATAAACAGTGTTTAATAGTACCGCTCGCCATACACCATATCGACTTTCGAATACTACTACTTTTTCCAAAACCCAAAAACCCATGAATCACAAGCTAAGGATACTACATAATGCTTTAACTCCAGAATGTGTAAAAAAAAGTAAATACAGAAGGGCTGTAACTACAAGAAAGAGTAGAGAGAGACTCTTCGGTCTGCGGACGCGGCAGATATACCTCGAAGTCTCTGAAAGATCGCCTCACCTCAAGGATGGTAAGTCTGGGTCGAGATACCTGGATTTGCATATGAAAAACATGCACAGGAAGGGCATGGGTACACCACATCGGTACTCATTAAGTGCCAAGCCTAACCTCGGTCGGGTAGTGATGAGGAAGGTCAGGGCCCTACTAAGATTAAATGTAATATAAAGTTCGACAGTGTAGAACATGTCAGTATAAATGAGTACAACAATAAGAGTATCACCAGATATAAAGGATAACGACAACTGAAAACAGAAAACAGAAAACAAGTAATCACGGTAAACAAATACAGTTCAACAGAGAGGTAACATCCGGGGGATCTCCCAGGATACAGTCCTGTAGTCCCCAAATATAATATCCAGTGGATCTCCCGGGTGCAGTCCCGTAGTCCAACTCATAAATGCGCGTGGATTTACCGGAATACCACATCCGTAGTCCCAAATATAAATACTCAGTACTGGGGAATCTACTGAGTACAATCCCATAGTTCCAATGTAAAAGTGCTGGGGTATCTCCCACAATACAAATCCGTAGTCCAAAAGTAAACATACAGGGGAACTCCCGGGATACCGTCCCGTAGGCCCAAAGTAAATACACAGCAGTAACAAGAAACTCAATTCAATAAATTTCACACAAAGGTAAAGCAGGTATTTCTAACCTAGCATGCTTCACATAATTAAAATAGGGCAGTAGAACAAATAAGCAGTTAAATCAATTAGACATGCTTCCCTAAGCTAACAACATGCTTAACTTGCAAGTAATGTAAATAGTGTTGATACCCAATTTTTTCCGGTATATTTTTTATATGCAAATACTTTCAAAATAGTATATATATGCATATATAAGCATGTCCAAGTATTTTATTATTCTTCTAATTTTCAAAAAAAAAAAAAGATTTGTAAACCGATTTATTGCCCTATTTTAGCAATACAAAAGCCAATAATTGTTCTTCAAATTATCATTTTGGTGATTAATCTATTTTATTCTTATATTTATGCCAATATATAGCTAATATAATTTTTACACATTTTTATAAATCGATTTGGTATTTTTAAGCTAAATTTGCACTAAATTACAATTCTAGCCTATTTTAAGATTTAAATAGCGTTTATAATTATAAAATATATTCCAATGTTGTTAATTTAATGATTATATATTATTAATTAATTTAGTGCCTTCAATTTGTTTCAAAAAATTATTTTACTATTTTTTATAAATTAAAAAGGGAAAAGTAGCTATTTAACTAATAGCCTTATTTGTATTTCAAACGGACCAGCCCAAATCCTAATATATAACCCGACCCCTAACCTGTTAATAAAACCCCACGGTTTTCTTTTGATCCAGGCCATTGATCATTTTGATCAACAACCACGATTTCCCCTTACCATTTTAATTCACCCAAACCCTAACCCTAATTCATTTCCCTCCAGAGATGCCGCCTTGAAACCCCTTCGTCTCTCAAACTCTCTCAATTGTTCTCGAAACCCTAATCGTCTTCTACCTCAAGCTCACCGGAATCCATGGCCTCTCAGGCCATGGATGGTTTAAATTCATCGCCCTCTGCTCTTAAAACTTGGTACTCGAAGGTTCGAGATCTGACCTCGAAGGTTTTCATTCAGATCATTGGAAAATCAATTTTCTATGGCCATTTCTGGCCTTGCTCCGGCGTACAATGGTGTTTTGAGTCTGGTTCTGACTTTCCGACCAAGATCGGACCTTTTCCAAGCCTTTCTCATTCTAGGGTTCTTTTGAAACCCTAACTATTTGAGGTTTTCTCCAATTTTTCTTTAATCTGTTATATATCTGTGCTCTACTTGAGTTTTTGAACGATTTCCTCAACTTTTGTTTCAAAAATTACTTCTTTCTGATTTAGGCTTTCCTGAAAATGTTCAAATGTTTCTCTGACTTTTCTTTCCCTTTTTCTTTGTGTGTATTTGTCTCCGCTATGTTCTTATGTTTTATTTTCTACCACGCATGTTCTTCTACTATGTTCTTATGTTTTTCCTTTTATCACGCATGTTCTTCTACTGTGTTTTCTATATTCTGTTCTTTCTTCTACTGTATTTCTATGCTATGTTTTCACATTCTTTCCCAATATGTTCAGCTATTCGCCTTCCACTATGACTTGATATGCTTCGCCTACTGTATCCTTCTACCACGTTCTTAATGGTTTACTATTTCACTTCTACTTTACCTTGTTTTAAAGAGACGTTTAAGCATGTCTTTTCTCCGCTGTTTCTTCTACTCTCATTGTATTTCGAATTAGTTTCTTCACTCTGTTTGCTTTAAACTTTCAACCGTATTTTCTTGCTTTCTCATGAGTTTCTGAAAGAAATCTCTGGGCCTATTGCCTCCTCATCTCTGTATTTGACTCGAGGTAGAAACCCTAGAATTTGGGGTTCCTCCGAGTTTGGTCATATGATTGAACTAGGGTTCTGTTTGAGAACCCTTGACTCTTTTAGACTAACCTCTGAGTCAATAAACTAAGTGTGAATTTCTTTTGTTTGCACACAATTTTGATTCCCCTACAGTAGACTCTTATATGGAATAACATGACAAATTTCTTCATGTTTAATGTGTCTGTATGTTTTTATATATGACGTATCTTTCTTCAAAATGGTTTTCTAACTTGTGATTGATTCAGAATTCCTTTTGATGAGTCTGATTGATTGTTACCGATTTTCCTTAAGTTAAAATCTTTCCCATCTTTCTGACCTGGTTCATTCATACAAAATCTTCAATTTTTGATTTACTAGCTGTTAATTGATTCCTTTGCCTTATTTGCACAAATAGTGTACTGTCAAGACCTTGTCCTTAAATAAACCTCTATGTATTTACCCCTCTTGTAATGCTTTGAAAAAGTAATTGATTAATCTTTTTCCTTAATTATTTTTACCTGTGTGAAATCAGAATCCCTTAATTAAAGGGAAACCTTGTGTAATTGATTTTCAAACTATTTTCTTACCTATTTATGCTTTCTTTCTACACTATAAATACATGACCTTCTTTAACACAACACCCAATCAACTCACATTACACACTTCAGACACTTATAATCTCACAGTTCTCTTCTAAACTCATAGCATTCTAACTACTTGTTTGCACTTTGGCTTTACAAGACTACTGCTTTCCTTTGCTTGTTTCCTTGAGACTGGTATGTTCTAGTTTTGGTTTCATCATCATCCCAACGTGTTTATTTCCAGCCTTTACATCCATGTCTACTGTACTGTCTTGCGGAGTTAAATGTTAACTAGCATGTTAATTTCCTTTCATTTGTTTTTGTTGTGAATCCCTGCACCTATGTCCCCCTTTTTGTGTTTGAGTTTTTGTTCAGAACATGGCAATATTCCAGTTATTGTTCATGGTTGGACTTGATCCCTTAGGGGATCCTAACTCCCAAAATAATATGTTTTAACAGGCAGGTGGGGTGTGCCAACATTTTCTATTGCTGGGTATGACCACTAGCCTGTCTTTGCCACTCTCCTTTTCCCCTTTTCAAAATTCCTTCTATGCACTTACACTCATTCCTAGTTTCCATGTTCTGCCCCCTTCTGTGAGCCTTGCCTTGGGACCTTGAGCTCCCTCTGAACTTGGACACTTGAGGGCTGGCCCTTTCACACTGCACTATGACTCAATCCTGCAATGTATTTGGGTGTGAGCACCGCCCGGAGTCCAATTGAGGCTCTTAGGGAACTCTGACACATCCCAAATGAGAGAAAGGCTTTGGATCTTGATCTTTGGAGTTAATTTACTTCATGCTTCAGACAGGAAGTCTGAATCAGGATCTCCTTGGTTGTAATTTTAATTTTTTCTGATGTAGTTTTCTTTATTTTATTTTTTTGGACTGTAATAATTTTGTAATAAACCTCTGGGGTGATTAGTTAAAAGGGAAGAGTAACCATGCATGCAAAAGGGTAGATATCATGCTCATAGGGAATTACTACACTTCTGTACTCATGTATCTTGTCCACAGCTTTGCACGTTTGCATATCACATGTAGACACCATGTCTATAGGGATTCTGCATTATCACATGTAGATACCATGTCTATAAGGAATTCTGCATCATCACATGTAGATACCATGTCTATAAGGAATTCTGCATTATCACACGTAGATACCATGTCTATAGTTTTCTACATCATCCATATAGATACCATGACCATAAGTTAACCAGAAATCCTGACTCTACATATGCATTGGTCACTAGGCAAACCTGTTTATATGATTAAAAATTAACAGTATTCAGATACCATACCCATAGGATTTCTGCACTCTTGCTATGCCTGTAAAAGTTGTTTAAAATCAGTAACGCCTAGAGAGCATGCCTATAGGAGCTATCAACCATAGGTTAATCATTCGTTCACTTAAAAATCTAAAATCAGTAGTAACAATAACGTTTGTAGAATTTATGTTCTTGTAATTGACAATTTCTTTCCCTTAAAATCAGTATAATTCTTTTCTGAAACTAATAGATATCATACCTATAGATTTCATTTAACACTTAGACAAGCTATAAGGTAAACCTATAAATCGAATCAGAATTATTAACTAAAACTAGCAGGCAGGCCTGATTCGGGCTTCTTATCTGAAATATGCAATAGATCAGTCTACCTCATCTTTTAAGTTCAAATAGGCCTTAATCAGTACGTGTATGACATGCTAAACTATCTGCTTCTCTCTGGTTTTTTAAGGAGGTTTGTCTGAGCCTTTCTATCTACTATGTGCTTCTCCTTGTATTTGCTATATATGTGTTTTGATTGTTGCCTTAGCATTTTGTCCTTTGAAACTATAAAGCCTCATACCCCCTTCCCTGTAGGATTAGTAGTCCAAATATCTCTGGGACTGATAGGATTGTGACGGGTAGTAGCATGCAATAAGTAACAAAACTATTTTGTGCTTTAATACCTTAACGGAGTGGGAAAGGGTAGATATAGATATGATGACCACACGATAATACCACGTGTATAAATGGTTACCGGGTGTTGCGTGGGGTAATCCAAATTATCTATAAACCTAGGACCCCATCCCCTCCATTTACTTGTTTATTGTATTCAAAACTGCTTTTTTCTCTCTCTCAAATTCCAGCTTCTTTAACTTCTTTTAATTTCAATTACTTACCATAGTTATGTAAAAACCCCATCCCTTTACTTGTCTAATTTATTCAGGATTTCAAAAAACCGCTTCTTCTCAAATTCCAGCTTCATGAACTTATTTTAATTTTAATTACTTATAATAATTATGTGAAAACCCGCTCATATTTGTAATTCTTGCTTGTCTCCTTGTTGTTTACACTTAAAGTCACAATTATAGTATGGCCGGGAACCATACTAGTGGATCTCGACGGGTGCCTAACACCTTCCTCTTGGGATAATTTTGAGCCCTTACCTAATCTCTGATTTTTTAATCAAAGTTATTCTTAGTATCCTAATGCACTTAATCATTTGGTGGCGACTCTTCAATTCAAACCCAATTCCCAAAAGGGAACTATTTGTCCTCCCAAATGTCATAAACCCGATTTTGCTAGAAAATAGGGGCATCAAAAGCTTGGCGACTCTGCTGGGGATTTCTTTAAGGCTTTTATCATTTCATGCTATTTGTGACTTTATGCTTCTTTATATGTCTTTACTTGTTTAAATGCCTTTAAGTATTTATTCCTTCTTCTACTACGAAAATGACTTGGCTTTTTGTTTCTTTCCTTCATTAATGCTTTCCTTTACCGCTTTCCTTTAATATTATTATAAATTATGAGAAACTATTGTAATTATTACTTAATGAATGTGAAAATACGTGACAACTTGTTTGCTTATTGTAACTGCATATTTAATATCATATTCCACTAGTGCCAAACAAAATACCATAGCAATGCTTATAATGAGTGGTTACGCTCTTCCGATATTATCCCCCCTAAATCTGGCAAAGGCGTATTTGCGGTAAAACCAGTAGATCAACGATGTAGTCAACTGTTCCGTGCCTTTCCCTCTTGAGTTTTCCGCTCAAGGGTACCAGTTTAATACTCCATAGAAAACTTACTCTATTTAAAGGTGCATGAATCACTGTCAAACCTAGCCGAGTCAGTTATGTTGTCCGCGTAATGACTCTTTAAGATAGCGTTGTCCAAGTCCACCGGGTTTTCCCAAAACCCAAACGGATGCTACCACATTTTGTGCATTTATTTGGAGAACTAAATGCTTGTTATGCTAATTGTTGATATTAAACAGTCGAATCTGGTGGGGGTAAGGGCCTAACCTTTTTTCTTGCAGAAATATAAGACACGAAGTCCCCAGATTCGGCATGGTCACCAACATCCACTCGAAATTGCTAAACTGGTGGGAAGATCTTCATTCCAGTAAACAAGCTCTTGTCAGGAAATATTTAGGTAATCTACCTTCTCTCCTAAAAATTCAACCCGGCAATAAAATCATAGAAGCTGCCACTCTGTTTTGGGATTGTGATAGGTCTGTGTTTCGCTTTGGGGACATTGAGATGACACCATTGCGAAATAGGAGGACTGGCTGGTATACTGTGGGAAACTCCGGGTTTATTGATGCCAGAAAATTGCAAGGGTAGAGGTTTTCTCAAGATGATGGGTCTAAAGAAAAATCTAGAATTGACATATTTGAAGGAGTCATACATTCCTTTTGACTACTTGTACGAAAGGTACGGTCACAACAAATCTTACCATACTTATCCTGACGATTTCGCCCTTACATCATTGGGGCATATTCACCGAAGGGTGTTTGTCTTTATGTTCTATTTCTTGGGGATAATAGTGTTTCCAGGCTAGCTATGGTCACTAAAAAAATAATGGAAGGAATTGATGGACAACCATTCAGTCTTGTGCCAATGATCATTGTAGAAATATACCGACCCCTAGAAAGGTGCTAACAGGGAGCCAAACATTTCGAGGGTTGTAATCGGCTACTTCAACTTTGGCTCATGGAACATCTCCAAAAGGGTGAGTACTGACAGGAAATCCATCGAAGGAACTGGGATGATCATATCGCTTTCCATCACCCAAATCGAATGAATTACATGCCCAACATGTTCGCCCAACTGAAGAATGCTAGAAAATGGGTCGAACTCTTTGATAATTTGACTGAAGACCGGGTACAATGGATGTTCGAGTGGTTCCCTACTGAAGAATTCATCGTTCGATCTAGGGATGTGCCATTTCTGATACTAATCATTTTGAGGGGGACTTACCCTTATGTCCCTCTCCGAGTTGTGAGACAGGATGGTAGGAAGCAGGTTATACCAAGGGTCGACAAGATGAGTCACTTCCGAGCTGACTTCCAGAATGACGATAGCCCTTACAGGTGCAAGGCTCAACATATGTGGCACTACAATATTGTCTTGGGAAAGGACACTATTGAACCAGACAGATACCATGCAGGTTGTGCTCCATATTATTCAGGATGGTTAGAGGACAATCATAATGGTCTGGGTCAAGCCGGGTTTGTTCGAGGTAACAGGATCATCGATGAAAAGGCTGAAGCACAGGTCAAGTACAACCATCTGCGAAAGAGAATCCGAGAATGTGAAAACGAGCACCATAAGATACAGGAAGACAATCAAAAACTAATCAAAGAATGGAAGGATATGGCTGTCAGCGCCAACAAATGATTGGTCTATCTGAAGCGAGGTATAGTAGAGTTGGAAAAGAAGTTCCTAAAGAGGGTTGAAGATTGCCAGACTGCTGAAGGAAATGAAGGCGGACATCTGTCCAGAGCTTACTTGCTACTACAATTGCGCAAGCTGGGAGAATTGTTCGAGGGAACTAACAATGCCGAGTCTGGGGAAGGTCCTTCTAGGACCAAATAGATAGGGATTTCCCTTTTTTATAAGATTTAATAAGGCCAATGGACATTAGTGACTTTTTATTATTTAGTGTCGTTTTGTATTTCGTCTACCTTTTTATCAATAAAATGAGGCATTTAGCATTCTAAGTTCTCCAAATTGACTTGTCGCTAGGCCTACCTCGGGCACAATGAGGTCCCCTAAAATTAGGACGCGCTTTATATTTCCTGCACTACATGTTTAAATATCGCAAAATTTTTTCCTTATGATCCTTACTGACTAATCACCTTTTTGTTTTTACTTTTTTGTTTATACCCCTCCCCAAAGGTTAGTTCGTGAACTCTGGCAACATCATCATATTTTACAAGATCCAGGGGCCCTCCACCTACTCCTCCCCCCAGTTCTATCAGACACAAAAACAAAAGAAGAATGGAAGATTCGAACAACTTAGCTGAACGAGTAGAGGTCACTCGTGGTGCTCTGGTCTCTAAGGAAAATACCTCTCAACTAGAACAAAAACTATTGAAGTTCCAAGAAGAACTTGAACATGTCCGGAATTTGGCGAGTCTGTCATTTTCCCTCACCACTCCAGAAGTTACTTTCCCAAATACTCAGAATCCCATACCTCCACAAAATATCCCAAAGCAACCCGCTCCTCACCACCACTGAAATATTTGCCACACTCCCAACAATACTCCACTATTCATCCCAGAACCTTTGAACTCAACAAATGACCATGGCCACACCCAACACAACACCCCCATCTATGTGGAGACTGTGTTGCACTCCACCCAGCCCATCTCAAGCACACCCGAGTCTAATGACAAAAACTCGCTCATAAGAAATTTGGCTGAAGAGGTTAAAAGGTTGACCACCAGAATTCAAGGCGTTGAAGGAAGTAAGGGAATTGAGGGGCTAAACTATGAATATATATGCATACAGCCCGATGTCGAATTGCCCGAGGGGTACAAGCCTCCCAAGTTCGAAATGTTTGATAGTATAGGGGATCCCAGGGTTCACTTGAGAACATGCAGCGATAAGCTGGTCAGAGTAGGAAGAGACGAGAAAATCCGCATGAAGCTTTTCATAAGGAGCCTAAAAGGAGATGCTCTGTCTTGGTACATTATCCAAGACCCAAAGAAGTTGTCAAACTGGGTAAGTATGGCGTCCGACTTTATGGATAGATTCAGGTTCAACACAGAAAATGCACCGGATATGTTTCACATTCAGAATTTAAAGAAGAAACCCACCGAATCATTTTGTGAGTACGCCACTCGTTGAAGATCAGAGGCTGCTAAGGTCCGACCTGCTTTAAAGGAAGAACAAATGAACAAGTTTTTCTTCCAGGCTCAGGATCCGCAATACTATGAAAGACTGATGCTGATCGAGAATCATAAATTTTCTGACATTATCAAGCTAGGAGAAAGAATCGAGGAAGGTATCAAGAGTGGTATGGTTACGAACTTTGAAGCCTTGCAAGCTACCAGTAAGGCTCTACAGTCTGGTGGTGCATCCAAGAAAAGGGACGTAGGCACCATAATGGTTGCACAGAGAACCAAATCACCTGTCAAATATCAAACTTATCCAACACCCACTCTTACATATCAGCCCACTCCAAATTACCAAACACCCACACCTTCCTACCAAACTCCACCGCCTGCTTATGAATCACCTCCGCCTCCTACATACCAACCTGCTTCACCCAGATATTTGTGTCCTGTACATGTCTACCAGGCATACAACACTCAATAATCCCACTAACAATCACCTCCCCCTCGTCGAAAATTTCCTAGACCCCGGCCAACTTTCGACCGCAGACCTCCCAAACAGTATACTGCCAGTGCTGAACCAATTGACCAGCTGTATGAAATGCTCAAAGTTGCTGGTTATGTCACCCATATCCCTTCTATAACCCCTGCAAACCCTTCCCAATGGGTCAACCCAAATAAAACCTATGCATACCATTCTAGCATGAAATGGCATACCATTGATGAATGTCGCTCCGTGAAAGATAAGATCTAGGCTTTGATTGATAACAAGACCATCATTGCTAAGGAGCCTACTCCGAATGTCCACAATAACCCTCTACCAAACCACAAAGGTAGAGGTGTTCACATGATTGAAATAGAGGATGATTGGGATCCCAAGGGATTAATCGGTTTGATCATAGAAGGTGACGATCTAAAGAAACCAATAGTCACCCTTAATCTGATTGTAGCCCAGATTCAGCCTTCTGGAGACGATGAGGTGAACATGTCCATACCACTTGAGTTTGAAACACCAACCTCTGCGAAGACGCCAACACCAATTGAGGTCGAGTTTGGGTCCCCAAAGGCACCTGTACCATTTGAAGTTGCTATATTACCTCCCAAAGCAAGAGTGCCCATTCCGGTGGCAATGATAGCCGTAGCACCATTCCACACAAAAGCCATACCATGGTACTACACAACCGAGGCAAGAAGGAAAAGGAAAGCCAAGTTCGGGGAAGCAGTTGTGGCATAGGGTATAATAAGAACCTATAGGGTTTATACCCTGAAACACTTGGCTGAGTCAAGTAAGCAGACCTCTGGTCGGCAAGCCATAACTGAAATTGGGCCCGATGATCTCTGGAGAAAGATACAAGCAAAGGAATACTCAGTCATTGATCAGCTAAACAATACACCGGCGCAGATTTCTATCCTTGCTTTTCTACAGAGTTCCGATGCACACAAGAATGCCTTGTTAAGAGTGCTGAGTGAGGCGTATGTACCAAGCAACATCACTGGAGGGGAAATGGAAAATATGGTAGGCCAGGTATTGGAAAGTCACAAAATCACTTTTCATGAAGACGAGCTACCACCAGAAGGGTTGAGTCACAACAAGGCATTGCACATCACCGTGCAGTGTGAAGATTATTTTATCACCAGAATCTTGGTTGATGGGGGGTCCAGTCTCAATATTTGTCCATTGGTAACACTCAGGACATTGGGAAAAGGGTTTCATGAAATCAAGGATGGGGCCATCAACGTTAAAGCTTTCGACAGTTCTCAGAGGTCTACCATTAGAGAGATTAGCTTGTGTTTGCAAATGGGGCCTACTTGGTTTGATGTTTACTTTCAAGTGATAGACGTGCTAGCGTCTTACAATCTATTATTGGGACGACTATGGCTTCATAGCGCAGGGGCCGTAGCATCAACACTACATCAGGCCGTGAAGTTTGAGTGGAACCACCAAGAGGTGATCATTCACGGCGACAGTAGCAATCCCATATATAGTCGCCAAACTATCCCAGCAATATGAGGCAGAAGAAGGATATGCGGGGGAACTTACCACCAGATCGAGCGAGTCAATGCCGTTGATAAGGACAAGTGGTGGGACAACAATATTGAAAGTATATTGAACTGGTGCAGATATGAGCCTGGCAAGGGACTTGTAAAGAATCTCCAAGGAATCGCTAATCCTATCAATCTGAAGAAACACGGCACCACCTTCAGATTGGGGTATGAGTACACCCGGAAAGAATTCAATGAATGGTCACCACCCTGGCACGGTCCTTACTATCCATTGGAGCAGCCGATACCCCATTTGGAGCAGACCTTCCAACCGGCTGAGGTCATCTATGGGTCAAAAGAAGAAGAAGCCCTAGCGCCAATGAAGAATTTGTTCCTAGAAGACGATGATATGGATTGCTGTATCATTTTCGAGGAGGAGGGGGAGGAAGGCCCTTCTATACAGGCCGTAAGCCGAGGAGCACACCTCAATAACTGGACTATCAGAGCCACCATAGCCCGGCGTGCCTCAGGGTAGCAAGGCTGAACAAGCATCATGCACTATTTTATTTTACTAGTTTACTTTCCTTTCACATTTTTATTTTTTTTTGCAAGAAAGAGCTCCGATATTCAAAACATTTATGGAATTTATCATAGCATTTCAATTTTATTAAATCTTAATCTTATTATTTTCTCTCATTACTTTACTTATACATCATTACTATTACTTATTTTGATGAACCAATGACTGTGACATGTAACGAACAGTGCAACAAGCGGAAATAGACTCAGAGGAAGATGATATACCAAAAGAGATTGTCAAAGACGTTGAGAATTTTGAGAATAGACCTAAGTCCAACCTGGACGAGACTAAGATTGTTAACCTGGAGATGCATAAAACATTAAAGAACCACGAATCAGTGTTCATTTGTCATCATCAGGGAATGAAGAATATACAGAGTTTCAAAGAGAGTATGAGGACATATTCGCCTGGTCATACGATGACATGACTGGTCTGAGTACATCTATTGTGGCTCACAAACTACCAACCGATCCATCCTGTCCGCCGATAAAATAGAAGCTCAGAAAGTTCAAGCCAGATATAAGTTTGAAAATTAAGGAAGAAGCCACTAAGAAGGTTTGCCAAGGTTCTCAGGGTAGTGGAATACCCAACATGGTTAGCTAACACTGTGCTAGTATTGAAGAAGAATGAGAAGATTAGAGTCTGTGTCAACTACCGGGATCCCAATCGGGCCAGTCCAAAAGACAACTTCCCCTTGCCAAATATACACATCTGGATTGACAATTGTGCCAAGCATGAATTGCAATCATTTGTAGATTGTTTCGCGGTGTACCATCAGATCTGGATTGATGAAGAGGATGCTGAGAAAACGACTTTCATTACACCATGGGGAATGTATTGCTACAAGATGATGACATTCGGGTTAAAAAATGCAGGGGCCACCTACATGAGGGCCATGACCACCATTTTCCACGATATGATATACAAGGAGATCAAAGTATATGTTGATGATGTCATCATCAAGTCCAAGAAAGCCACTGATCACATAAATGATCTGAGGAAGTTTTTCAATCGATTGCGAAGGTAAAACCCTAAATTGAGTCCCGAAAAATATACCTTCGGGGTTTCTGCCGAAATATTACTTGGGTTTATTGTGAGGGAATAGAATTGGATCCATCAAAGGTCAAAGCCATTAAAGAACTTCCGCTGCCAAAGAACAAGAAGGATGTGATGAGTTTTTTGGGAAGACTTAACTACATCAACCGGTTCATAGCACAATCTACAGTTATTTGTGAGCCAATCTTCAAGATGTTGAAGAAGGATGTCGCCACCAAATGGACTGATGACTGACAGAAAGCTTTCGATAGAATCAAGGAATACTTATCAACGCCCCCAGTTTTGGTCCCGCCCCAGCCAGGTAGACCTTTGTTACTATACATCACAGTGTTAGATGGTGCCTTCGGTTGCGTTCTGGGGTAGTATGACGAGATAGGAAAGAAAGAACAGACCATTTGCTACCTCAGCAAAAATTTCACTCCGCATGAGGCTTGGTATTCTCTGTTGGAATGCACCTGCCGTGCTTTAACTTGTGTGGCCCAGAAGCTGAGGCACTACTTCTGTGCCTATACTACATATCTCATATCTAGGATGGATCCTTTGAAGTACATCTTTTAGAAGCCCATGACCACTGGCAAGCTAGCCAAGTGGAAAATCCTTTTGAGTGAATTCGACATTGTCTACGTGACTCAGAGAGAAATCAAGGGATAGGCGCTAGCAGATCACCTCGCTGAAAACCCTGTAGACGGGGAATATGAACCCTTAAAGATGTATTTTCCTGATGAAGAGGTATCGTTCATAGGAGAAGACATTGCAGAGTCCTATGATGGTTGGAGGATGTTTTTTAACGGAGCAGCAAATTTCAGAGGAGTTGGTATAGGAGCAGTCCTAGTATCAGAAACTGGCCAGCATTACCTACTGTTCTCCAAGCTCAGGTTCCCCTTCACTAACAATATGGCCGAGTACGAAGCCTGCATCTTAGGGCTCAAGATGGCCATTGACATGAACATCCAAGAGTTGCTAGTGATTGGAGATTCAGACTTGCTTATACATCAGGTCCGAGAAGAATGGTCAACAAAGAACTCCAAGATACTCTCATACCTGCATCATGTATAGGAGTTGAGAAAGAGGTTCACAAAGACGGAATTTCAGCTTGTTCCTAGAGTCCAGAATGAGTTTGTCAATACATTGGCTACCCTATCGTCCATGATACAGCACCCAGATACAAACTCCATTGATCCTATTCCTGTGAAAATCCATAATCAGCCAGCTTATTGTGCTCATGTTGAAGAAGAAGCAGATGGAAAACCTTGGTTTCACGAAATCAAGGAATATTTAGGAAAACGAGAATATCCAGAGCTTGCAAATACTACTCAAAAGCACACACTTCGAAGATTTTCCAACAATTTCTTTCAAATTGGAGGAATTCGTTATAGGAGGACTCCTAATTTGGGGTTACTAAGGTGTGTCGACGCAAAGGAAGCATCCAAGCTACTAGAAGAAATCCATGCTGGGACCTGCTCCACATATGAACGGCTTTGTCTTAGCCAAGAAAATACTCTGGGCAGGTTATTTTTGGATGACTAGGAGACGGACTGCATCCAGTACATCCGAAAGTGCCACCGCTGTCAGATACATGCCGACATGATAAAGGTACCTCACAATGAGCTTAATACAACAAGCTCGCCATGGCCATTTGCCGCATGGGGAACGGATGTTATCGGACCAATCGAACCTACCGCATCAAACGGGCACAGGTTTATCCTAGTAGCAATTGATTATTTCACCAAATGGGTTGAAACAACATCCTATAGAGCAGTGACTAAGAAAGTCATGGCAGACTTTGTCCGTGATAGTATCGTTGTCGATTCGGGATTCCAGAATCAATCATTACTGACAATGGCTCCAACCTCAACAGTGACTTGATGAAAGCTATGTGTGAAACCTTCAAGATCAAACACAAGAATTCCACAGCTTATAGGCCCCAAATGAATGGAGGTATGGAACCCGCCAATAAGAATATCAAGAAGATACTAAGGAAGATGATAGAAAAGTATAACCAGTGGCATGAGAAGTTATCATTTGCTTTATTGGGGTACCGCACCGCATTCCGCACATCAACTGGTGAAACTCCTTACATGTTGGTTTATGGTACAGAGGCAGTCATTCTCGCCGAACTATAATTCCTTCCCTAAGGATCATACAGGAAGCCGAGCTCGACGATGCAGAGTGGGTAAAAAGTCATTACGAGCAGTTGGCTCTTGTAGATGGAAACAGAATGAATGCAGTTTGCCATGGTCAGCTTTATCAGAACAGAATGTCCAGAGCTTTCAACAAGAGAGTCAAACCAAGACGGTTCACACTGGGGCAGCTGGTGTTAAAGAAGATTTTTCCTCATCAAGATGAAGCCAAAGGGAAATTCTATCCCAATTGGCAGGGTCCATACATGGTCCATCGGGTTCTGACAGGAGGAGCCTTTATACTCGCAGAAATGGACGGAGAAATTTGGCCAAAAACGATCAATTCAGATGCAGTCAAGCGATACTATGTGTAACCATTTATGATTTGCTTATGTAATTTGAACTACGTCTGACCTGATTCCCATTTAAGAGGGATGCGTAGGCAGCCTTATGGGTTCGGTCACAATTCGATAAAATTTTCATTTTCACCGCAATAGGAAACTAGGGCAGAATTTTGAGGAGGACCCTCAAAATTCCAAAGTAACTTCAGCCGATCATCGCAAGCAACCATCAGAAGCGGCAACCTAGTAAACTGGGGCAAAATTTTGAGGAGGACCCTCAAGATTCCGAAGCAAGAGAGGGTGCAATGTCTTGAACCACGTCACAGTCATCGGTGCATCTAAAAACTATTTCTTAAATATATACATATGTCATATCTTTAACAAACTCATGCATGTTTATTATCGAAATCGCTCAGTTCAGCAATGCAACCCCTATGATACATACTGTGTCATCAGATCAGAGCCGAACGTGGGAAGCAAAGTCAACAGGGACACGAACTAACCTTTCCCCGTTACAAAACTCATGACTTTTCTTTTGATGCAGGCACCTAAGTCGCAAAATCATATATTATACGCTCATACTATTCAGGAATACAACCCTCAGAACCGTCGCACCTATTCATATTTGCCATCCGCATACAATATCCCCAGCATTTGCAATATCATAATCAGCTACTAGCTATCAGCTAAGAATTTTTATTACTATTCGTCTTTCATCTTTTGCATAAGGCTACCATTATGCCTTCCGAGGTTAAGCTCTACCTCCATCTGTATTTCTTGCATTTCATAAGGCTACCATTCTGCCTTCTGAGGTTAAGCTCTACCTCCATCTACATTTCTGGCATTGCATAAGGCTACCATTCTGCCTTTCGAGGTTAAGATCTACCTCCATCTGCATTTTTTGCATTGCATAAGGCTACTATTCTGCCTTTCGAGATAAGCCCTGTCTCCACCTGCATGGCTTAAATATCGCCACTTTGTTTTGCACTTGCATCGGCTGAAATATCGCCACCTTATTTGCTTTTTGCATTGGCTAAAACATCGCCGCCTCATTGCATGGCTGAAAGATCGCCACCTCATTTGCTTTTTGCATTGGCTGAAATATTGCCGCCTCATTACATGGATGAAAGATCGCCACCTCATTTGATTTTTGCATTGGTTGAAATATCGCCACCTCATTGCATGGCTGAAAGATCGCCACCTTATTTGCTTTTTGAATTGGCTGAAATATCGGTGCCTCATTGCATGGCTGAAAGATCGCCACCTCATTTGCTTTTTGGATTGGCTAAAATATCGCCGCCTCATTGCATGGATGAAATATCACCACCTCATTTGCTTTTTGCATGGGGTGAAATATCGCCGCCTCATTGTGTGGCTGAAAGATCGCCATTTTACTTACATGGCTGAAATATCGCCACTTTATTTGCATTCTCATGTGCTGAAAGATCGCCACCTATCGCATTGCATGGGCTAAAAGATCGTCAAACTATCCAAGGGCATCATTGTTCGGAGGCACCATCTTCATAGCCCTAAAATGCCATGCCATGGCCTGAGGACCCCTTTTATCTCTTGCATTTCATTGTTCAAAGGCATCATCGCTTGGAGACATTATTCTCATAGCCCGAGAGCATCATTTCATAGCATGCGAATCCTTTATTATATGCTTCATGGCCCAAGACATCATGGTCTAAGGACGTCATCCTAACCGCCAAAAGACAATATTCATGGTCCAACGAGAACTTACATCATGTTTAAATTTATACACGATATATGCGTGTATTGCTTATCTACAAGTAAACCGGCGAGCAACGACCATCTCAGCAGGAGCGATCCCGCTCCGGTTCTCGCAGCCCTATTAGACTCTAACCATCCGCCCCAACCTAAACGTTGTGTCCGTTCTTGGAAAACCTCCATCGGCATACTCCGCCGACGGATCCTCAACTACATATGGCCTAATTCCTTTAAGACCAGGGATATGTAGGCAGCTCAGGAACCAGAGCATGGTCAATCTCTTCGAACCACTTCACTCGGTCAAAATTGGCCATCATGTCTTTACCCGACAACTCTTTTATCCTTCCCACGTAAAGAGGGCAGCTGTTGATACCCAATTTTTCCCTGTATATTTTTTATATGAAAATACTTTCAAAATAGTATATATATGCATATATAAGCATGTTCAAGTATTTCATTATTCTTCTAATTTTCAAAAAAAAGATTTTTCAACCGATTTATTACTCTATTTTAGCAATACAAAAGCCAATAAGTGTTCTTCAAATTATCATTTTGGTGATTAATCGATTTTATTCTTATATTTATGCCAATATATAGCTAAGTGATTTTTACACATTTTTATAAATTGATTTGGTATTTTAAGCTAAATTTGCAATAAATTGCAATTCTAGCCTATTTTAAGATTTAAATAGTGTTTATAATTATAAAATTTATTTCAGTATTTTTAGTTTAATGATTATATATTATTAATTAATTTAGTACCTTCAATTTGTTTCAAAAAATTATTTTACTATTTTTTATAAATTGAAAAAGGAAAAGTGGATATTAAACTGATAGCCTTATTTGTATTTCAATTACAACCAAAATCAACCACCCCAATAACCCAATTCCAATTTTAAATGGACCAGTTGAAATCCTAATATATAACCCAACCCCTAACCCATTAATAAAACCCGCCCGGTTTTCTTTTGATCCAGGCCGTTGATCATTTTGATCAATGGCCACGATTCCCCCTTACCATTTTAATTCACCCAAATCCCAACCCTAATTCATTTCCCTCCAGAGACGCCGCCTTGAAACCTCTTCGTATCTCAAACTCTCTCAATTGTTCTCAAAACCCTAATCGTCTTCTATTGTCTTCTACCTCAAGCTCACTAGAATCCATGGCCTCTCAAGCCATAGATGGTTTAAACTCATCGCCCTCTGGTCTTAAACACTTGGTACTCGAAGGTTCGAGGTCTAACCTCGAAGGTTTTCATTCAGATCTTTGCAAACTCAAGGTTCTATGGCCATCTACGGCCTTGCTTCGGCGTACAATGGTGTTTTGAGCCTGGTTTGACTTTCCGACCAAGATCAGACCTTTTCCAAGCCTTTCTCATTCTAGGATTTTCCTGAAACCCTAAGTATTCGAGGTGTGCTCCGATTTTTCTTAAATCTGTTATATATATGTGCTCTACATGAGTTTTTGAACAATTTCCTCAACTTTTCTTTCAAAAATTATTTTCAAAAATTACTTCTTTCAGATTTAGGGTTTCCTGAAAATGTTCAAATGTTTCTCTAACTTTTCTTTCCTTTTTTCTTTGTGTGTATTTGTCTCCGCTATGTTCTTATGTTTTCTTTTCTACCACGCATGTTCTTCTACTGTGTTCTTATGTTTTTCCTTTTATCACGCATGTTCTTCTACTGCGTTTTCTATATTCCGTTCTTTCTTCTACTGTGTTTTTATGCTATTTTTTCACATGATTTCCCACTATGTTCTGCTATTTGCCTTCCACTATGACTTGATATGCTTCGCCAACTGTATCCTTCTACCACGTTCTGAAGGGTTTACTATTTCACTTCTACTTTACCTTGTTTTAAAGAGACGTTTAAGCATGTTTTTTCTCTGTTGTTTCTTCTACTCCTATTGTGTTTCGAATTAGTTTCTTCACTCTGTTTGCTTTGAACTTTCAACTGTATTTTCTTGCTTTCTCATGAGTTTCTGAAAGAAATCTCTGAGCCTGTTGCCTCCTCATCTCTGTATTTGACTCGAGGTAGAAACACTAGAATTTTGCGGGTTCCTCCGAGTTTGGTCATATGATTGAATTAGGGTTCTGTTTGAGAACCCTTGACTCTTTCAGACTAACCTCTGAGACTATGAACTAAGTGTGAATTTCTTTTGTTTGCACACAATTATGATTACCCTGCACTAGACTCTTCTATGGAATAACATGACAAATTTCTTCGTGTTTAACGTGTCTGTATGCTTTTATATATGACGAATGTTTCTTCAAAAATGTTTTCTTACTTGTGATTGATTTAGAATTAATTTTAATGAGTATGATTGATTGTTACTGATTTTCCTTAAGTTAAAATCTTTCCCATCTTTCTGACCTGGTTCATTCATACAAAATCTTCAATTTTTGATTTACTAGCTGTTAATTGATTCCCTTGCCTTATTTGCACAAACCGTGTACTTTCAAGACCTTGTCCTTAAATAAACCTCTATGTATTTACCCCTCTTGTACTGCTTTAATAAGTGTTTGATTAATCTCTTTTCTTAATTATTTTTACTCGTTTGAAATCAGAATCCCTTAATTAAAGGGAAACCTTGTGTAATTGATTTTTCAACTATTTTCTTACCTATTTCTGCTTGCTTTCTACACTATAAATACATGACCTTCTTTAACACAACACACGATCAACACACATTACACACTTCAGACACTTATAATCTCATAGTTCTCTTCTAAACTCATAGCATTCTAACTACTTGTTTGCACTTTAGCTTTACAAGACTACTTCTTTCCTTTGATTGTTTCCTTGAGAATGATATGTTCTAGTTTTGGTTTCAGCATCATCCCAACATGTTTATTTCCAGCCTTTACATCCATGTCTACTGTACTATCTTGTGGAGCTAATATTTCCTTTCATCTGTTTTTGTTGTGAATCCCTGCACCCCAGTCCCCTTCTATGTGTTTGAGTTGTAGTTCAGAATATGGCAATATTCCAGTTATTGTTCATGTTTGGACTTGATCCCTTAGGGGATCCTAACTCCCAAAACAATGTGTTCTAACAGGCTGGTGGGGTGTGCCAACATTTTCTATTGCTGGATATTACCACTAGCCTATCTTTGCCACTCCCCTTTTCCCCTTTTCAAAATTCTTTCTATGCACTTACACTCATTCCTAGTTTCTAAGTTCTTCCCCCCTTCTGTGAGCCTTGCCTTGGGACCTTGAGCTCTCTCTGAACTTGGACACTTAAGGGCTGACCCTTTCACACTGCACTATGACTCAATCCTGCAAGGTATTTGGGTGTTAGCACCGCCCGGAGTCCATTTGAGGATCTTAGGGAACTCTGACACATCCCAAATGAGAGAAAGACTTTGGATCTTGATCTTTGGAGTTGATTTACTTCATGCTTCAGACAGGAAGTCTGAATTAGGCTCTCATTGGTTGTAATTTAATTTTTTTTGATGTAGTTTCCTTTATTTTATTTTTTTGGACTGTAATAATTTTGTAATAAACCTCTGGGTGATTAGTGAAAAGGGAAGAGTAACCATGCATCAAAAAGGGTAGATATCATGCTCATAGGGAATTACTACACTTCTGTACTCATGTATCTTGTCTACAACTTTGCATGTTTGCATATCATATGTAGCCACCATGTCTGTAGGGATTCTGCATTATCACATGTAGATACCATGTCTACAAGGAATTCTGCATTATCACATGTAGATACCATGTCTATAAGGAATTCTGCATTATCACATGTAGATACCATGTCTATAGTTTTCTGCATCATCACATATAGATACCATGCCCATAAGTTAACCAGAAATCCAGACTCTACATATGCATTGGTCACTAGGCAAACCTGTTTATAGGATTAAAAACTAACAGTATTTAGATACCATACCCATAAGATTTCTGCACTCTTGCTACACATGTAAAAAATGTTTAAAATCAGTAACGCCTAGAGAGGATGCCTATAGGAGCTATCAACCAAAGCTGAATCGTTCGTTCACTTATAAGTCTAAAATCAGTAGTAGCAATAACATCTGTAGAATTTATGTTCCTGTAATTGACAATTTCTTTCCCTTAAAATCAGTATACTTCTTTTCTGAAACTAATAGATATCATGCCTATAGGTTTCATTTAACACTTAGGCAAGCTATAAGGTAAACCTATAAATTGAATCAGAATTTTTTAACTACAACCAGCAGGCAGGCTTGATCCGAGCTTCTTATCTGGAATATGTAATATATCGTCTGCAACAACTTTTAAGTTTAAACAGGCCCTAATCAGTACGTGTAAGACATGCTAAACTATTTGCTTCTCCCTATTGTTTTTAAGGAGGTTTGTCTGAGCCTTTCTATCTGCTATATGCTTCTCCCTATATTTGATATATATGTGTTATGATTGTTGCCTTAGCATTTTGTCCTTTGAAACTATAAAGCCTCATACCCCTTCCCTGTAGGATTAGTAGTCCAAATACCTCCGGGACTGATAGGATTGGGACGGGTAGTAGCATGCAATAAGTAATGAAACTATTCCGCGCTTTAATACCTTAACAGGGTGGGAAAGGGTATATATGGATATGATGACCACGCGATAATACCACGTGTATAAACGGTTACCGGGTGTTGCGTGGGGTGATCCATATTATTTATAAACCTAGGACGCCCCTCCCTTTACTTGTTTATTTTATTCAAAACTGCCTTTTTTCCTCTCAAATTCCAGCTTCTTTAACTTCTTTTAATTTAAATTACTTACCACAATTATGTAAAAACCCCCTCCCTTTACTTGTCTATTTTATTCAGGATTTCAAAAAACCGCTTCTTCTCAAATTCCAGCTTCTTCAACGTTTTTCAGTTTTAATTACTTATAACAATTATGTGAAAACCCCCTCATATTTGTAATTCTTACTTGTCTACTTGTTGTTTGCACTTAAAGTCACAATTATAGTATGGCCGAGAACCACACTAGTGGATCTCGAGGGGTGCCTAACACCTTCCCCTCGGGATAATTTCGAGCCCTTACCCTTCTAAATCAAAGTTCTTCTTAGTGTCCTAATGCACTTAATCATTAGGTGGCAACTCTTCAATTCAAACCCAATTCCCAAAAGGGAACGATTTGTCCTTCCAAATGTCATAAACTCGATTTCGTGAGAAAAAGGGGGTATCGACAAATAGGAAAGGAGAACACAATTAAGTACTTAATGAAAACCGGATTTTTCATCAATTAGACAAATACGCACTCATCACCTTACGTACAAGGCATTTCAATTAACACATATATCTATCCTAAGGGGAAGGTCCCTCATACAAGGTTAGGCAAGCCACTTACCTCGAACCAGCTCAAATCAACCCAAAACCACGTTCTTGCCATGAGTATTCGACTCCAAATGGTCCAAATCCATTGAATTTAATTGCATAATGTAAATAATACTTTAAGTAGCAAATTCTACAAATAAATTCTAAGCGAATGCGTGAAATTAGGTGAAATGACCAAAATGCCCCTAGGGACCACGGCTCGGAATCGGGTAAAATTTATATTTTCAGAATCCTCATACTCTCATGAGTTTATGTATACCAAAATTATCAAAATCCAAGGTCAAATTCCCCCTCTAAATTCAAATTGTAGGACTAAGAACTTTCTTCCAATTTCTCCCCAAATTTCCATATCTTATCCGTAATTAAATGATAAATTTAAGAATAGATTCGTGGAAAACAATCAAAAACGAGTAAGGATCACTTAATCAAAACACCCCGGTGAAAATACCTCTCAAAATCGCTAATCCCGAGCTCCCAAATCAATTTTACCAAGTTTTTGAACAAACCCTCAATTCTGCCCTCTTTTCTGTCCAGTTATTCCGCTTCTGCGGCCCTACGATCTCATCTGTGGTCCCGCTTCTGCGAGGACTTTGTCGCATCTGCGACTTTCACTTAAACCCCAGCTTTCGCACCTGCGGTTCACCATTCGCATATGTGGGGTGCTTCTGCGGTGGATCTCCCACTTCTGCGGCTTTGCACCTGCGAAACCCAAACTGCAGGTGCAGTTATGACAGGTACCAACAGCTAAGCTGCAACTCCAAACACCAAAATCCTTCCATCAACCACCCGAAATCATCCCGAGGCCCCCAGGACCTAAACCAAAAGCACATCAAGTCAAATAACACTGCCCAAACTTGTACCAATCCTTAAAAACCTAAAACAATATCAAAACACCAATTTGACATCGAATTCAAGCCTAAGAACTTCAAAAACTCAAAATTTACTCTTTCGATAAAAAAGTCTATCAAACCATGTCCGAAAGACCTGAAAATTTACACACACGTCACATTCAACACTACGGAGCTACTCCAACTTCCGGAATTCCATTCCGACCCACAGATAAAAATCTTACTTTCGAACCGGAAACTTCAAAATTTGATCTTTCGTCACTTCAAGCCTAAATTAGCTACGGACCTCCAACATATAATCTGATCACACCCCTAAGCCCAAAATCACCCAACGAAGCTAACAGAACTATCGAAATTCAATTCCGAGGCCTTCTTTACACTGTTCCGACTACATTCAAATTTCCAACACTTAAGCTCTCATTTAGGGACAAAGTGTCCCAAAACTCTCTAAAACTTAAAATTGAATATCCCGGCAATTCAAAATAGCTAAAATGAACACGGGGATAGTAGTTAATAGGGGATCGGGGTATAAATTCTAAAAATGATCGACCGGGTCGTTACATCCTCCCACACTTAAACATTCGTTCATCCTCGAACGAACATAAAGACAAACCTGAAGTAGTGAAGATGAGGGTAACGGTTGCGCATATCCTGCTCGATCTCCCAGGTTGCCTCCTCGATCGGCTGACCCCGCCACTGAACTTTTACTGATGCGATGTTCTTTGACCTTAGCTTTTTAATCTGCCTGTCCAATATTGCCACTGGCTCCTCAACATAAGATAGATCCTTGTCCAACTGGACTGAACTGAAATCCAACACGTGCGATGGATCACCATGATACCTCCGGAGCATCGAGACACGAAATACCAGATGAACCCCTGCCAAGCTGGGTGGTAAGGCATGCTCGTAAACAACCTTCCCAACATACCTCAAAATCTCAAAAGGGCCAATAAACCTCGGACTCAGCTTCCCTTTCTTCCCAAATCACATAACGCCCTTCATAGGTGAAACTCAAAATAGAACCCGCTCT
The DNA here is from genome assembly GCA_026770625.1 of Nicotiana glauca. Classification (NCBI taxonomy): domain Eukaryota; kingdom Viridiplantae; phylum Streptophyta; class Magnoliopsida; order Solanales; family Solanaceae; genus Nicotiana; species Nicotiana glauca. Next base: position 58,180 of record MU708679.1, on the reverse strand, counting down.
CCAACCATGTAGGAAACATCACGAACCTTCCGGTCCGCGTAACTCTTTTGTCTGGACTGGGCGGTACGGAGTCTATCCTGAATCACCTTGACTTTCTCCAAAGCATCCTGAACTAATTCTATGCCCAATAATCTAGCCTCACCCGGCTCGAACCAACCCACCGAAGATCTATACCGCCTATCATATAAAGCCTCATACAGTGCCATCTGAATGTTGGACTGATAGCAGTTGTTGTAGGCAAACTCCGCCTATGGAAAGAACTGATCCCAAGAACCTCCAAACTCAATCACATACGCACGGAGCATATCCTCAAGAATCTGAATAGTGCGGTCGGACTGTCCGTCCGTTTGAGGGTGAAATGATGTGCTCGACTCCACCCGATTACCAAACTCATGCTGTACGGCTCTCCAGAATCGCGATGTGAAGTGAGTACCTCTGTCTAAAATGATTGAAACTGGAATACCACGCAGACGAACAATCTCCCGGATATAAATCTCTGCCAACCGCTCCAAAAAATAGGTAGTACATACAGGGATGAAATGCACGGACTTGGTCAGCTGATCCATAATAAACCAAAAGGCATCGAACTTCCTCAAAGTTCGTGGGAGTCCAGATATAAATTCCATAGTGATCCGCTCCCACTTCCACTCAGGAATCTCTATCTGCTAAAGAAATCCACCTGGTCTCTGGTGCTCATACTTCACATGCTGACAATTAAGGCACCTAGCTATAAACCCAACTATATCTTTCTTCATCCGCCTCCACCAGTAGTGTTGCCTCAAATCCTGATACATATTCGCGGCACCCGGATGAATGGAAAACCACGAACTTTGGGCCTCATCTAGATCAGCTCCCAAAGCCCATCAATATTGGGTACACAAACTCGACCCTGCATACTCAATACCCCGTCATCACCAATAGTCACATTTCAAGCATCGCTACGCAACATTTTGTCCTTGAGGACAAGCAAATGAGGGTCATCAAACTAAGCTCCCTGATACGATCAAACAAGGAAGATCGAGAGACCATGCAAGCTAGAACCCGACTAGGCTCCGAAAGGTCCAACCTCATAAACTGGCTGGCTAAGGCCTAAAAATCTGTCGCCATGGGCCTCTCTGCTACTCGTAAATAAGCCAAACTCCCCAAACTCTTTGCCCAACGGCTCAAAGCATCAACCACCATATTAAACTTGCCAAAGTGATACAAAATAGTGATATCATAGTCCTTCAGCAGCTCTTGCCATCTCCTCTGATGCAAATTAAGGTCCTTCTGCTTGAACTGTTGCTACAAACTCCGGTGATCAGTATAAATCTCACAAGGCACATCGTACAAATAATGATGTCAGATCTTCAAGGCGTGAACTAGGGATGTTCACGGTCCGGTTTGACCGATTTTTGATTAAAACCAAAACCAAACCAATTTAATCGGTTTTTAAAATTTTAAAACCAAAATCAAACCAAATTATATACAAATCATCGGTTTGGTTCTTGTTGGTTTGGTTTGGTTTTTCGGTTTCTAGTAAGCTAATGATAAATCGATAATAGTAAAACAACACTAGACAACAATCTGAAAATAATTTGCTAAATTTATGCTTTTTCTATATTTATTTCGGCCCTAAAAGTTTATTTACCTGTTTATACGAAAAAAAAAATGAACAAAAAACAAACTAAAAGTTTACTTTCTCAAGCTTTAGCTACTATAGTTGTCACACCTCCTTTTTCCTACACCCCCGGAAGGGTATTAAAGGTAGTTTTTCCAATTAAAGGACAATCGAAACGGGATTATTTCATTTAAGAGATTCAGAGTCGCCACTTGGGAGATTTATGGCGTCCTATGTCACCGGTTCAAATCCCGAATTGAGGAAAGGGTTAACTCTATATTACAGTCCATGAATCAAAAATCCGGGTAAGGAATTCTGTTAACCCGGGAGAAGGTGTTAGGCATTCCCGAGTTCCGTGGTTCTAGCACAATCGCTCAACTGTTATTATTGGCATAATTATCTGATTTTAGAAAAAAATTTAAACCTATGTGCATTTTACTTTTAACCACTTTTATCCATTTTAAAAGAAGATTTAACATCGTCTAAAATATGTCTTTGGATCACGTCACATGAAATGCACCCATAATTCGAAACACATTTTATTCAACATTATAAGGATTTGGATTTGGATCACATGAAATGCACACCCGAGTTTAGGAAGGTAATATTATTAAAGTGCGCGCCTGAAGCAACTACACATTTTAGCTTTGCGAGGGCCATGAAATTTTGTTAAATGGCACGCCTCGAATTCTAAGGTTAAGTTAAAAAATTAATTAAAACGAGGGCCACACAATTTTCATTTTTGTTCGGCATGGCGCACATCAAATTATTCTAATTAAAAGGTCTCTAAACTAATTAAAGTTTCTCTAATTGGCTTACCAGAGGATGTTAATTATTTAAAGTGACTGAGCATCAATTTCGCACCCAAACGAGCTAATGATTTTAAAAAGAATGAAGGCTACCTCGTTTGGGCCCTGCGTGAGCCCAACAACATGATAGGGTTGTCCTCAGCTAATAATTCCTAAGGCCACTTGCACTGGCCCAACTGACGAGGCTGGTAATTTCAATCAGGGCGGACGTATGATCCAAAATCCACAAAACAGCCTGAATCGCAAGCCAGGCATCCATATGCATTCAAAGAGGACAATGGGCTCACTTGAAGCCCAAATGGACAAATGCCACAATACAGCACTGCACTTTTAGAATTATTGGGCCACACGCTACGACCCAAATTTTGATTCAACATATATGAACGGTCGCAACTACACTGATCCAAATATGTTCCAGAAAATTAAAACTAACATTAACCATTCTGAAATAACCAAACCCATGCCTCAGCTAATTGTAAAATACAAAGCATATCATTTATACTATCAATTACATAGTGAATTCCAGTTGAGATGAACATGCTCCAAACATTATCAAAAAAATCCTGAAATCAATATTTAGACCCACTTTCAATCACATGGACTTGTTTTAACAAATGAGCGAAAAATGACAGGGAAAAACACGTATGCAAGCTCTAACTTCGTTGAACATTCATATTTGCTAAGGAAAATCCTAATGTTATCCCTTGCGAATCCTGACACAGCATTATTAACGTAACTTCTAAGAGATGCATCTCAAGCCTACTGAATCAACAAATAACAGGCAAAATTCAATTACAAATATGAATGCTAGATGACTATACTAATTAAAACATGGCTGCCTCAGCATAGTTCCTAAATCCTCACAAGTTAACAGCACAATCTTACTTATACAAGCCATAATTATAAAGTTAAATCATTATACTAATTAAAACATTCCTAAGGCTGAATATTATAAGCACAAATGAGGTTGGACAAAAGAGATAAAATTCATCATGGATCTCATCATTTTATTCAGATTCCAAAGCCAGACTTCAATTACATCTGAGTGATGTCTATAAGGCTGAGTAATACCTGGAAATGAGAATGGAAAATAGGTAAGGTTTAGCAGCAAAAATCAATAGTACACCAACAAGCAAAACAACTCCAATTCCCAGAAATAATATCTAAAAGCTTAATATCGCAGGTTCAAACAAACAACAACCCAGCAAACTTTAAAACCAAGGCTTTGATGACCAATTTTAAACCATTTCTCACTCAGATGGGTTACAAAACAGTTCCAGAAATTGAAAAGCAATTAAAACCACTGAGGAAATTTAATGAAACAGTAAAACTTGTATTTCTGTATATCAATTAGAGTGTTCAAGGCCGCTTAAAATGAAAGGTAAAGGGTCTTTATATAGGCATGCCTAATGCAGCCTTGGCCTGACTAAAAAATTCCCTTTTTACCCCTTATTTTTGATTGTTTTACCCGTTTTAACCCTCTAAAATATCTGAAAATCCCTGCTCCTTAACAAACTAGTGCTCATCTTATCTTCTAGAGCCTTCCCCTTAACAGAAATGATTCCCTCCCAACTTGAAATCCCTAAATTAACCTTTGCCCAACCAGTTATTACAACCCCTGCCTTTTCTTTTGAGACCCCCTTAAGTTTCTAGACCTACAATTGACCCCTCTATAGATTCATGAAGTGTTACAAACAGGACTACTCAAATGCAAAGGCTTCAATCAGATCAAAGTTAAAATTCTTAAAAAGAGATTCAGAACATTTTAACAATTGAAAACAAATTGACCATGAACAAAACACAACAAACCTTTACAGGATTACTAAGCCAATTAAACTAAACATGATTTAAACAAGTTTAAACCTCAATTAACTGAAAATGAAATATTTAAGCTTATTAATCACAGAAATTAAAACAACAAAACAAGCGGATCAAGAAACTTATATAGTTCAATTAATAGGAGAACAGAAAGAGGACTTGGTTCGAACCCAGAACACCCACATGAATTTTTCAACCCAAGGGAAAAGGGATGAGGAGGAAAAGAATCAATTGAAAGAAAATCATAAGAAATGAAGAAGAACTTACCTAGTTGAACAGAATCGAACCCGGGACTCGAACCTCTGACTTCGTTCCAAATAACGTCAACCATTTGTTCTTGGCAAGAACAAATAGACAGCGTTATTTAGGGACAAAATCAACCAAAACTCGAGAAAAAAGAGCAGAGACCCTCATGCACCAGTTTAGGACTTGGACTTCTGGAACTCAAAACCCTAGATATAAAATTCGAATAGTTTTGGGGGTATTTGAGAGGAACTGAATGTGGACTTAGGACAAGGGGAACGAAGTGGTTATTGGGTGTGATTTTGGGGTGGTTTGGTGGCGGCGCTAATGTTCATGAATTCAACCAATGATTCGAGGAAAATTGGTGAGTTTTGAGGGAAACTAGGTGGGGATTTGAGATGAGGAGGCGAAGGAGGAGCTGTGGTGTTAGTTTCGCGGCGATAGAATGCCAGCCGCCGCCGTAGGTGATTTCCGGCCGACGGCAGGCGGTGGCTCATGGCGAGTGGTGAGAG